>CAUYQG010250653.1:0-59124 GCA_963574415.1 Tarsius wallacei
GTGAGGGGTGGTGGCACACCTCATCAATAGGGTAACCTAATCTCATTCCAGGTGAAGTGGGGTCCAAAGCGAGACCCAAACATTACCTACACAATGACCATTTGTATACCTAACCCTGAATTGTACCCCACAACTTTAAAATAAAAATGTTAAAGAGGAGGTTGGACATACAATAGGTTCTGTTTCTTTTTTTTTAATTTTTAATTTTAATTTTTTTATTATAAAGATGTGAGGTACAATTCAGGGTTAGGTATACAAACATTGGTTATGTAGGTACCCTTGTTGATGAAGTATTACCCTCCCTCCCCTAGCAGTTTCCCTCAACTGCCAATTCCACCCCCGTCCCCTGACAGTTTCCCACTACTGTCAATCATTTTCTTATAGTGTTATAATTGTTCAAGCTCTGTTTATGAGTGAGAAAACATGGTACTCTCTTCTTGGTTTCTGTGATAGATCACTGAGTATGATGGACTTCAAATCCATCCAAGTTGCTGCAAAGTCCATATGTTTGTCCTTCTTTATGGCTGCATAATATTCCATTGTATATATGTACCACTTTTTTTTATCCAGTCCAGCTTTGATGGGCTGCATGGTTAGTTCCATGTTTTTGTTATTGTGAATAAAGCTGCAACAAACATACGTGTGCAGGTATCTTTTTTGTAAAATGATTTGAGTTCCTCCGGATATATTCCCAATAGGGGAATTGCTGGTCATATGGAAGGTCAATTTCTAGTTCTTTCAGAAAACGCCACACTGACTTCCAAAGAGGTTGCACTAGTTTGCATTCCCACCAGCAGTGTAGAAGTGTTCCTTTTTCTCCACATCCTCATCAGTATCTATTGTTGTTTGTTTTATTAATGATGGTCATTCTTACTGGGGTTAGATGGTATCTCAATGTGGTTTTGATTTGCATTTCTCTGATGATGATTGAGGCTGAGCACTTTTTCATGTGTCTGTTGACTGCCTGTGTATCTTCTTTTGAAAACTGTCTATTCATGTCTTTTGCCCACTTTTTAATGGGGCTGGGTTTTTTGGTTTTGTTTTTTTTCCTTTCGGCACATTTGAATTCCTTGTAGATCCTAGATGTTAGGCCTTTGTCAGATATACAGTTGGCAAATATTTTTTCCCATTCTGTGGGCTGTCTTCCTGCTCTCTTGATGGTTTCTTTTGCTTTGCAGAAGCTCGTTAGTTTGATGAGGTTCCACTTGTCTACCTTATTTCTTAAGGTATGGGCATTTAGGGTTCTGAATAGGAATTGGTTGCCAGTTCCAATTTCCATAAGAGTGTTTCCTGCGTTTTCTAAGATTCTTATAGTTTGAGGTTTTACGTTTAGGTCTTTGATCCATGTAGTGTTAATTTTTGTGTAAGGTGATAGGTAGGGGTCCTGTTTCAATCCTCTGCATGTGATCAGCCAGTTTTCCCAGCATCATTTATTGAATAGGTTCTTCTCTCCCCAGTGGTTGTTGTTGGAGGCTTTGCCAAAGATGGGTTGGTTGAGAAATTGAAGTTTTGCTTCCGGAATCTCTATCCTGTTCCATGGGTCTATGTTCCTGTTCTTGTACCAATACCAGGCTGTTTTGATTACTGTAGCCTTATAGTAAAGTTTGAAGTCTGGAAGTGTGATACCTCCTGCTTTGTTTCTTTTGCTAAGGATTGTTTTGGCTATTCATGGTGGTTTATG
Source organism: Tarsius wallacei (assembly GCA_963574415.1). Taxonomy (NCBI): domain Eukaryota; kingdom Metazoa; phylum Chordata; class Mammalia; order Primates; family Tarsiidae; genus Tarsius; species Tarsius wallacei. The sequence goes on from CAUYQG010250653.1 coordinate 1,682, forward strand.
TTTCCATATGAATTTCTGTATTGTCATTTCCAGGTCTGAGAAGAATGATGTTGGTAACTTAATGGGTATTGCGTTGAATCTGTAGATTGCCTTTGGTAGGACAGACATTTTAACAGTGTTGATTCTTCCTATACATAAGCATGGAATATTTTTCCATTTGTTTGCATCTTCTTGAATTTCTTTGAGCAGTGTTTTGTAGTTCTCATTTTAAAGGTCTTTCACTTCTCTGGTTAGGAAGATGCCAATGTATTTCATTTTTTTGTGGCTATTGTGAATGGGATTGTGCCTTTAATTTGGGTCTCTGCCTGCTTGTTGTTGGTGTATAGGCGCAACTGTCTTTTGCACGTCTATTTGTACCCTGAGACCTTGCCAAAGTCCTTTATCAGTGTGAGCATGTTTTTGACAGATTCTCTTGGATTTTCAAGGTATAGGATCATATCATCAGGAAAGAGGGATAACTTGACATCCTCTTTTCCTCTTTGGATACCCCTGATTTCCTTCTCCTGTCTAATTGTCCGAGCTAGGACTTCCAACACAATGTTGAACAAGAGGAGTGAGAGTGGACAGCCTTGTCTGTTCCAGTTTTCAGGGGAAATGTTTCCAGTTTCTGTTCATTTAGCAATATGTTAACTGTGGGTTTATCATAGATGGCACTTACTATTTTGAGGTATGTGCTATATATACCTAGGTGTTTGAGGGTTTTTTCGAGAAGGGATGCTGGATTTTATCAAGAGCTTTTTTGCATCTAATGATATAATCATGTGGTTCTTGTTTTTACATCTGTTGATGTATTTAATTACATTTATGGTCTTGTGATTGTTGAGCCAGTCCTAGGTTCTGTTTCTAAAACTAGTGTACACTTTTCCTCTTCATGTACCAAACATTATAGCCACCTCAATCACTACCTATTTCCTGGGCATTTCTCTTACTTTTCCACTTTTTTGCTTTTACCCAAGTTGTTTCCTGGGCCTGGAATGTCCTCCTCACTTCTACATGCCCTACTCCATCCTATCTCTCACAGCCCAGTTTAAATGTCACCTGGTAACTCTAATGGTGTATACTTTTGTAAGTTTATGCAGTGAGTGGTGGCATAGTAGGATCTTATATCAGCTGGCAATGTTGAGTACTGAGTGTGCCTTGAACCAGATTTAGACCTCCACACTGCACTGTGAGCACTAGACTGCAACCCTGAAAACTTCATATTCCTCTCTGCCTAATGAGTCTATTATTTCCTAGGTTTTGAGTATATAAATACTCACAGGGCCTAGAACCTGCCAACTCATGGAGGTAAAGACCAAGTGAGACTAGGAGACCCATCAGGAAGAAATAACCAACTCCCCTGACATGTACATAAAGCCTTTAAAAGAAAGAAAGCACTCAGTTTCTCACCTAGTTCAGCTTCGGACAGGAGGCTTTTGAATGATATCACTATAAGTTCTACATAGTTAGCTAAATCAAGATGGCCATTCAGCCTCAACTTTCACAGGGCTAAAACAGTTCTACAAAGCCATTACATGGACACGGCTCAGGCTTGGCAAGAGACCCAGTATGCTCTTGGGTGACAATGTTAATTTTCCAGAGAGCACAGGGACCCCAAGTTGTAGCGTATGAACTGTTGCAGTGGAAGCGCATGCTCTTGGAGTAGTGTCAATGACCCTACATGCATGGTATTTTGTTACATCCTCAACTATACAAAACTGCAAAAGATACCTTAAGTAATCGTCATTTATGCCAAACCATTTGCCAACATGATTTTATTAGCAGCCACAGACATGACTCTGGGCAACAGCTTCTTCCTCTTGGGTGACTGTGGTACCTGTGACCCCACCCTGACTGCGCTGCCTTTGCGGGCCATTGAATAGGGAATTGGAATTGGCCTGAAACAGCTCATTTGTAATGACTAGAGCATTAATTATAAGTAATTTGGAAAATGTCTTGGTGACTGTGTGTGCATTGAGTGGAACCAATTAAACTGGTGAAGTCAGGCACTTAGGAGGCCAGTCAGCTGCTTCCCGGATGGCTCAGGTAAGAAGGGAGCTGAGGGCTGTCCACCCAGGTGCTAGAAGTCCTGCATTAGTACAAAGTGTCTTCTCATGAAGCCTGCCTCAAGCTGAGCTGGTGATGTTAAGCAGAAAGGAATGAAGCATGGACCAGGGTCTGAAAGGACAAGAAAGCCCCCATTATTTTTGCAAAATTAAGCACACTTATAAGAGTGCAAAGACTATTACCAGCTGTTATCTGACATTAATATACAGGAGCTGATAATGAAAGGGGTTGATGATCTCCTAGACTGAATCAGCATATATTTAAGCAATACTCTTAAAATGAAGGCAAAGCAATTAGCAAATCAGGTCAAATGTAGATACATCCAAGCTAACCATGATGGAATTTTTCAGTTAGTTTGTGATTCATCAGGTTCCCTCTTGGGGAAAGCAGTTTTTCAATAGGTAAACTCTTCCACCAATGCTGTTACCTATGTAGCAGTCTTACAAATCTGACATCCACAAATCTCCAAACCTCTAAGAAGTCATATTTCAACTAAATTCCTATTTCCTTTTCATCTTGTGGTATATTTTGGTATAAATAATGTGTATCCTATTTTGGCATCTTTTTGTTTCAACCCTATTTTATTCCCATATCTCATATGCCTTTGTTTTTCTTTTCTAGTTGTCTATTAAGTATGTATTTCCCATAACAGGGGTCAGCAAACATTTTCTCAAAAGGTCCAGTTAATAAATATTTCAGGCTTTGCCTACATGGTGGTCTCTGTTGCAACTACTCAACTCTGCCATCGTAGCACAAAAGTAGCCTAGACAATATATAAATGAATAAGCATAGCTGTGTTTCAATAAACCTTTATTTATAAAAACCAGTGAAAGCAGATTTGGCTCATGAGCAGTGGTTTGCTAACCCCTGTCTTACAGGAATGGAAAAAGAGGGAAGAGTCTCCTGATAATTAAGTCTGTCCAACCTCTATGGACTTTCATATGAAGGCACATATTCCTGCCACTGTAACAATTCCAACAGAGATATATGGGCCACACTAGCTCTAATCCTAAGGATAATGCTGGGCCAGAGCAGTCAGTTAAAACAGAAGTCAGATTAGATAATTTACCTGCTTAGAGCCCCCAGTAGCTCCTCCTCTTAGACTAAAAGACAAAGACTCAACATCATCTGCCCCCCTTCTGCTCATGACTCTATGATCTTATCTCCTTCCACTCTCCCCATTTACAGGCCCAGTCACAGACCTCCTCATATTCCTCCAGGAAGCCAGGAAGACTTCTGCCCCTTTTTCCTTATAATCCTATCTGCCTAGAGTGTTCTTTCCCCCCAAATTCTGCACAGCTCACCTCCCTCTCCCTTTTCCTTCTAGTCTTTACTAAAAAGTTACCTTGTTGGTGAGGACTTCCCTGTTCCCTATCCAGCATTTCACCTGGCATCTTGTTTCTTCCTTTCTGCTTTATGTTTTTCCTTAACACCTATCACTTACCTGTGTTTATTTCTGTGTCCCTCCGCTCCACTAGAACATAGACTTCTTAAGGGCAAGGATTTTTATGTTTTGTTGACTGCAGTATCCCCATTGCTTAGAACAGTGTTCAGAACATAATCAATAAATATTTGTCAAATGAATGCATCCTGGCCCATAATCCTAAAAAGATCCTCATTAAACTGAGGCATGTTTAAATTAATATGCCTTCTCTTTTGTCTAAGTATACATTCCTTTCTGCTTTCCACCCTAGGCATCCACTTCCCAGGGAACCATTAGAAATTGTTATAGAATGAATGTAAAGAAAAAAATGAGGTGATATTTAATTTTGAAAGTCAAAATATAGATTGTTGAAGCTCTATAATTGCTGGCATGCCAGGCTATTGTCTTGAGAAAGATTATCCAAATCTTTTTTATCTTCTTTAGCACATCAACACCTGGTCTCAATCAGCACCTGATCCCAATCACAGGCATTATTTCCCATGGTGCTCTGTGAAGAGAACTGTGGCAGATAGATGCGGAATAAAAACTCACCCCAGTTGGATTCTGAGTCTGTTGGGAAGGAAAAGGATGAGGCACACAGAACAGCAGGGTCACCCCACTTCCCCATTCTGGACTTAGGCTCAGAGTGAAAAGGTAAGTTAGATAAACTGATAGAAACACTAATGGGAGGAGTCATTCAGTCTGATACTTCTGGGGATTCTGAAAAGAATCCTGCTGAAAGCAGCCTCCCACCAGCCTGGGCCTTACCCGTAGATGATTCCTGGAGTGTGATCAAGCAGAAGGTAGCCTGAGGAGGTTGACTGAACCATCAGGAATTCCTGGGTGCTACGGCTCTGAGTTGAGAGTCACTCAACTCTCCCTCACTGGAACTTGCACGGAAGAGTAAGAATGACCCTACAGTGGAGCCTGGAAATGAATTTTCTAGACAATAGACTGAAGTGAGACATGATTTAAAGCCTAGTAGTAAGATGTTAATGGGTGCCAAAGTGAGACCAAGTCAGAAAGGGAGCTCCATTGGACATGTTGGCTGAGCCAAGAGAAATGAGCCTGAGTTGCACCAGCCACCCATCTCAGCATCAGAAACAGATGAGGGACCAGGTAGGCAAGGAACTGCCAACCAGCACGTACAACAGGAGGGCTGGGGAGTGATTCCGCACTGTAACAGGCTCTGGCTAGATCCCACCAATCATGTCTCTTCTCCTTGAGCACATAAGAAAACTACATTTACTAGCATCCCTGGAAATTAGGTTGGGACCTTGTGACCAGGTTCTGGTAAATGGAATCTGAGCAGTCTTAACGTCTACCACCTCAGGCCTGGCCATAAGCCCCATGCACAACTCCTTATGCATTCTTCTTCCTCTTCCCCAGCAGACACTTGGGTTATATACTGAGGGAAGAAGGAAAGAGAAAGAAATGTTTGGAAGGGAGGAAAAAAAAAGAAGATGAAAGGAGAGCTTGAACCACTGCCGCCACTTGAAGAAAAACCACCCTTTCCACATCAAACTGTGACATGGAGGAGAAATAAACTTTCTTTGTGTTAAGCCACTAAGTTTCGAGTGGGGAGTGGTTGTTTGTTACAGAAGCTAGCATTATACATCCTAACTCATATATCTGCCTAATGCCAAGCCATACACGCCCTACCCCTCTCCCATCTGCCCAAATGCCAAAGAGAGTGGAGGTTTTTCAATCCTGGGGAGAGATTGAATATTGCCTGAAGGGATTATTTAACTTTTCAACTTTTAAAATTGGTCTAAGGCTACATCAGATTGGATGTGTAGTTCATTTCCTTTTCCACTAAGTAGAAATTCAGGAGAAAGACCAAATTAATTATAGACAAAACCAAGTTTTCATATTTTATTATTTTGCATATCTGTGTTAGGTTGAAAGTTAAATTTGTGATGTCATCACACACAACTTGGAAGGTTTTTAACTGTAATTTTAAGATTCTAATTCTAGCTTCTTAAGTTCTAATAAGTGAAGGTAAGTCTTGGTCCCAGGAAAGTGTAGAAATAAGGAAATGTGCATAGGAACTTGAGTAGAAAAGATAAACTCAGTTTCTCCTACTCTACTCTCACTCAACAATCAATACAGAAGACTTCTGTGACCTCTGGTCATCAAGAATTGTGTGAGCTCCCCCACCCCCCACCCCACGCCCCGCCACTGACAACCAATCAATCAATTCTACAGGGAATTCTTCAGTGAATTGCAAGTTGGGTGTCCTCTAATTCAATTCAGTTCAACACTATCTACCCGGAGATGGTGTCAGAATCCACAGGTTGAGGACTCAGCCTCACAAGACTGCCAATGACTTCTGATGCCAATTACAAGCCCCAGGTTGTTTTGCCTGTGCTTCTTATCAACCAGCTATATCAATCAGGATTTCCACAACCCCCTCCTTGGGCTCAGTTAATTTCTTTCAGTGGCTTAAGAAACTCAGGGAAATATGTCTAAGGATTTATTATCAAGAGCGTCACAAAGGATACAGGTAAGGAGATGTACAGAGCAAGGCATGAGAAAAGGAACTCAGAGTTTCCACTCCCTCCCTGGGCACGCCACCCTCCAGGGACCTGCATGTGCTCAGCAATCCCAGAAGCTCTCTGAACACTGTATTTTGGATATTCATGGAGACTACTTCTGTCGCAAGAATTAAATGTTATATTGTATATAAATTGCTTAGCCTAGTGCCTGGAACAACATACATGTCTGATTATTTCCAGTTAAAACAATAATAAAAATGGGCAAAAAGGAAGACAAAGAATTCCAGAGGCATGGAGTTGAAAGAAAACTTTTATTCCCTATGTTCTGCTTCCCAAAGGGATGTCATATTTTTCAGCAATGAAGAAGAAATTTATCTCCCCTCAAGTCTGTATCTGTCTTTCTGAACTTCTCTGTCTCTCTCTTCCTCTCTCTCTCTCTCTCTCTCTCTCTCTCTCTCTCTCACACACACACACACACACACACACACACACACACACACACACATTCCCCATATAACAATTTTATTTGTGCTTTTGCAATCTTCTGCAAAAATAATACAGTTCTCAGAATCTCACAAAATTACAATGTGACATCTCAGCTTTGCTTCCTTCCAAATAGCCAATTGGGACAAGCTGCAACACTCCATTGGGACCCATTTCCATTAAAAAGCCAACACCAATAGGTCTCTTTTCTCCTAAGTGGAATGTGACCCCACCTCACCCCTAAAGGCACTGATGTCACTAAAGATGCATCTGCAGAGAATGGATGACCACCCACATAGGATGTTGATAAAGGAAAAAATTATACATTTTTCCTGCCTGACTTAGACCTGCCCAGCTGTTAGAAATAACCTCTTCCTGCAGACCCAGCACCATTCATTTCTGAAATAGAGAGCCCAATCTGGAGGTCTGTAGGAGCCCACTCCCCAAATGCATTGTGTCAGTTGTGTCTAGAGGAGACTTTGCTGCCAGGGACCTCCCTGACACTGGTCTTCAGCCTCCTTACTGCCCCCACCTATGTATGTGTGGACAGCTTCTCTGTGTCCTTCACTGCTTGGTTCTTCATTTCATTTCTAACACACCCTTAGAAGCTCAAACCCTAGCCCAGCTCGCCAGAAACTCTGCCCCTTAGTTTAGCCCTGGACAATGCCTTTCCCTAGAGCTAGAGCTGGCTTTGTAGCTTCAATACAAATTTGAACAATTCTTGAGAACAATCCAGATATCTATAAATACAGGAACTGTTGCCTAGAAGGCCCTCAACAGTGCCATGTCCCTGTGGCCTTGAATTTTACTCTAGTCTAGATCCACCGGGAGTTTTGATTCTTTTACCTCATAGCCTCTAGCCTTGGCTCGTGCCCCTTCTCTAACAAGAGCCAGCAACAGGTTTCACCACTGTGAGAAGGACAGGCATGTGCATTGAGCAGTTGAGCATGTCAGACCCCTGTTACACTTTTGTCAATGAGTTGGGGCTTCTCATCTTTTTGAGTAAATGGTGCCCTTTTTAACATCAACAGTATTTTTTTACCTCCACACCGATTGTGCTTTTAGTATTTGCTGATTGAGAAATATATAATGAGTGGCTACTATGAATTCAATTATGCCTTTAAGGACTTTTTAAATTTTAGTGTTCCCAACAATATATATATAGGTGTGTGTGTGTGTGTGTGTGTGTGTGTGTGTGTGTGTGTATGAGAGGGACCACCAAAAAGCCGGAATTATCTTTGGGGGACAGGCCCCTTATAGTACACTTGGAATTTGATCCTCTGGATCGAACAGTCAACCAAAGTTTTTATCTGGAAATTTTGAGAAGATTTCATCATGATTTGCAAAAGAAACATTCCGAGTTATGGCAAACAGGTGATTGGTTCTTCCACTATGACAACACACCTGACCATGCCACTCTGAGTGTTCAGCAGTTTTTGACTGCTGGATGACCCCTATGTCCCACCCTCCCTATTCACCCGATCTCACCCCCAGTGAGTTGTTCCCCCCACCCCCAGATAAAAAATGTCCTCAAATGGAAATATTTTGCCAATCAGAAAGAGGTGAAACAAAAAATGGCAGAAGCATTAAAAGGTATCAAAATTGATGAGTTCAAAAACTGTTTTGAATGGTGGAAAGAGCATCTTGATAGGTGTATTGCATCAAACATAGAGTACTTTGAAGATGACCGGAGTTTAAACAGGTAAGGATAAATACATAATTTTTGTTTATTCCCCCTCGTGTGTGTGTGTGTGTGTGCGCATATGTATGTATATATATATACATATATACATATATATATATATATATATGCTTGTGCGCACGCACACACACACGCACACACACACATACACACACACACACATATACTTGAAAATAAGTTGTAAAAAATAAAAGCAAAACATATTACTTACTGCTTCTGAAAACAATGTTTAGCACACTGCATTTAAATTAATATTTGGCCTCCTGGGTGACTATAGCTCACAGGTAGATTCTTTACCACTGAGGTAGGAATCAGATGAGTCCTGAGGTTCTCAACTTGCTTTTCCACCACCTTCACTTGACATCTGACATTTCCTTGCGTATACTTAGGTTGTGCACAATTCTCTCCTCACCAATTAAATTTGCCTCTTTCTCACTTTTCAAGAAAAAATGTGAAAATACAAGCAAAAGTGGCATGATACAGAGAAAATCTTTATTATACTTAATCTATAAAAAAGGGTTTAACATTTACAAATGTTGGTTCTTTCATTATTGTTTGGAAGGATTGTGGCACACACTGGGCAGATGATCTTCATAATGATTTTTTAAAGATTTATCAGGTATTACTTTTGACCAGGCAGTTTATGAACACTAACACACTTGATTTTTACAGTAACCCTGTGAGGAATTTACCAAAGAGGAAATGAGACTGAGAGAGATTATCCAGCCCTAAATCCTAGAGTTCATAAACCCAGTTCAAACCCAGATCTATCTGCCAAAACCCATACACATAACCATTACTCTTGATGACCTGTTTTTTTTTTTTCCTAAAAGGAAAGAAGCTTTAACCACTGCTAAATTATTTTGAGTTTTTGCACTGCTCCCATTATTGACATAGAAGTTTCAGTGAGGTCAGCTATAAAGATTCTGCCACTGATTAAAGCAAACAAACAAAGCAAATCTAGGTTCCAACTGGGCCACTCAATAGGTCCAAGTGTTTCTCTGCTTGTTTATTTCAATAACCTGAATGCAGTATGTATAGTGATTAAGATCTCAGACTTTGAAGTCAGACTGCCTGAATTCAAGTCCTTAATCTACCTTAACTAATTGAGAGAACCTGCACAACTTACCTAACCTCCCTGTGGCTCATCTGTTAAATATGAAGAATAATAGTTCCTATGAATTAATACATGTACTTAGTACTTAATAAGTACTTAGTGTACTGCCTGAAACATGGTAGAAACTATATGTGTATTTACTATTATTTCTAGATATCAAGAAATACCTTGCATTGAATACATATCATCTACTATTTTGGAATAAAAGAGAGCCAGCAAAAATAGAGGGATAAACAGAACTCAGAGCTAACATCTGATGGCAACCACCTATCTGACAGGGACCCTATGTCCTTTAAACACTCAGTGAGGTGGGCTCTCCTATCTCTATTGATGGATCATCTGAATCCATGTGCACATCAAGCATTAGTTATGCCCACGACCGCAGGAGAAGTAGCTGGTAGAGTGAGGATAGAAACTTTTAACCTAACTCTAAAGCCTGACTTCCACGACAATAACAAGATACAATCTTCTGTAATTTTAACCAAACTCAGTGACATTTGGGATTAGACTGAAGAGAAAAATCTCACGAGGAAAAACATGGTTCTTTGCCATTTAAAAATACCAAAATGAGCACATTACCCTTAGCATTTACAATGAATTTAAACCCTTCCTTTATATTGGATATTGTGTGACATGAATTACAAATGAGGATTTTACAAACTGCTGTGCTCAGGGCTGGCTGCGGGGTGAGTGTGAATGATCCCTACCTCAAGTAACTTATGGTCTAGTATAAGAGATAAGACAGACACATGATAATTAATTCACTGTGGATTTAACGCTGGGTATGACGAACATGAGGAGGATTATCCCAGATGGAGAGGAAATTTTGAGCAGAGATATACAATGAGGAAAGAAAAGAGCAGAATGAGTTTAGAGGGTAGTAAGTGGTTCTCTTCACAAGTTTGGATTGACAGCTAGGATTTCTGAAGTTCTGGCAGAAACTCGAGGCTGGGGGGAAGGAGAAGTAGGAAAGATTTGACTTCTTATCAGGCACAGACACCAACACACAGAAGGGTCAAGTGACTTGCTGAATATTGCAATAAATTAGCACCTCCAAGACCTACAAGTTTCTTAAATCAGAGGGTCCAGAATTTGAATCATTTTTCCATGGGCATCCTCCAGGGTACACAGAAATCATGGTCTCCATCCATTCAGGAGTCAGCCCATCCATCATCTACAACAATTAGAAGGCAGCTGTATTAGTTTCCTAGAGCTACTGTGCCAAAGTACCACAGACTGGTGGCTTAAAACAAAAGAACTGTATTCTTTCACAGGTTTGGAGGCCAGAAATCTTAGATTGAGTTTTCACAAGGGCTATACTCTAGAAAAGAATCCTTGCCTCTTCTAGCATCTGGTGACTCTGGGTGTTTTTTTGGTTGTGGTAGCGTTACTCCAAACTCTGCCTCTGTCTTCACATGGCCTGCTTCCCTGTGTCTCTCTGAGTATTCTCCTCCTTCTGTAAAGGCACTGTCACTGAATTTAGGGACCATCTGAAGCCCAATATGATTGTATCTCAAGATCCTTAACTACTACATCTGCAAGGACTTTATTTGCAAACAAGGTTGCATTATAAAGATGCAAGTAGACATGAACATTTAGGCGACACTATTCAACCTACTATAGCAGTCATGAGACAAACATGCAGGAGCAAAACACCAGGCTCCAAGTTCAGCAACCACCTCTGCCAACACTCCCCAGATGTTAGGCATAACCAATGACAGCCCTCAGGTGCCTACTCTTGGCACCACACCTGCATCTCTTCACCCACTTCTCCGCCCTACCAGCTCTGGCTCTCTCCACTGGTCAGGTGAGAGCATGGCAAAGGCCACAATTTTGAAGGGGGAATAAAATTTATTTTGAATCCATGCTCCATTGAACAGGAGTTTGAGGAGACAGAGCATGCTTCCCTCTTCCCAGAGGGCTGTCCCTGACTTGTAGAAAAACACTCAGAGGAAAATGCCAAGCTAGAGAACCATGACCTCCCATTAGATGCGCTGGCTGGAAAACACGACATACAGAGATAAGGAGCAGGAGGACCGCAGGAGAGCGAGCCTCAGGGGCACCATGCTCTGTCTCACATCAGCTCAAGTGACATAGACCGCAGGCCCAAAGAAATGCATCTTTCCTACTGGTGACCAAATGATGCCATTGACCCAGAAACAGGTGGGTGGGCAGCTGGAGAATACCACTCCAGAGAGATGATAGGCTCGGGAGAATACTGATTCTTCAATCAATACTACACACTTAAGCATTTCATCTTTCTCCAATTATTTAAAACAGGACATTTGAAACTGAGCCCATGATTAGACTTCTGGGAAAGCAAGAATACCCTGAAAATGAATGCCAACTATTTTGTATCTTCACCCAGACATTTTTCGGCATATGGGATCTATAGTGTTTTTCAATAATCATAGGGATTTATTATCTCAAAATGGTTAAGAAATACAGGATTTTCCTTTTTCCACTATGTGAATTTAAAGTTTCTCCAGGCAGCTTTTGTTCTCTTGTGTTCCAGATGCAACACCAGAGGTTAGGGAGGAGATGTTGAAAAACTCTTAATGTGTTGATTGATCTAGATTTAAGACCAGTCAATGATCTGCAGTTCCCTTTCCTACTTTGCCACAGATCTCTTTGGAGGAAGTCCCTATGTAAATTACTGAGAACAGAACAAGGAAGTTAAGAGGTTTGCTCCCCACAGTGCCTGCCATTCTGTAAAACGGATGTTTCACAGAGCAGACATAGACATTTTGGGCCTAGCTGGTCAGCATTTAATGCAACCCTTGTAGGCTGCTTTAAGGGAGGCTGGGACTGTTGCTCTGTTTGCTATAGAATTACATTGCTTGATCTTGATCTAACAGGAATTATTAAAACAGTCATTAATTTCTTGTATTGCTTCAATGTACTAATAGAAAAACTGTCCTGACTTGGTAAGCTCAGTGAGAAAAAGGTTCACTCTACCAAGGACAAAGCCATTTGGCCTACTCATGACTTGTTTGTTTATGGCCCATATGCTGAAAAAGATTTTTACATTTTTAAAAGATTGTGAAAAGCAAAACCAAAACAAAATACCCCCTACCCTTCCTCCAAAAAAGAATATGCAACAGCAAAACAAAATACATCTTCTTCGTCCCTTTGCATAAAGTTTGCCGATCCCTGACCTATATGATAATAAAATGAAACTTGGTTCCCCAAGCACAGCTTCAAAAATTGAGACAGAGTAGAGTAGGGCTAAACCACAAGTGAATCACAGTGGATATGACTGAGTCTGAATCCTCACTCTGTCACTGAGTGACTAGTGATCCTGGACCTCAGTCTTTTTATCTGCAAAATGGGGATAATGAAAATACCTCCCCAATCGTATATAAAATGCATTTTATAAAAACACCTTTAGACAAGGAGAGGAATCTGAACTAATACAACCCGTACATCTAAAAGTATCCTCAATCTTAGATTCCAAAATACTATCTAGCCCACCTCTCAATCTTGAAGCTGATATACTGCAATCCAAAGTTCATTGATGAGAAACTGACCTCAGAGAGATCCACTGACTTACCCAAAGTCACAATCTCCTGCATTCTACATCAGAGTGTGTGTTATAACATGGAGAATCATGTCATCTCTGCTCACTCAAGACGTGTTCATTCATTCATTCAACAAACATGTAAAGAGCAGCCATCACATGCCCAGCACTGTATGAAGCACTAGGGATGAGAGAAAAGGAAAAAGAGAGAGAGAGATCCTGCCCTTAGAGAATAAGCAGAACCAAAGGAGGTAGACAAATATGTATAAAAATATAAGGTGCTATGGGCGCTAAAACAGAAACCAATACAGGAAAGGACAGAAGACCAAGGCTTTAGGTTGAAGAGATGCTCACCAGGCTTAGGAAAATAAAAGAATTCAGCATTTTTTAAGAACTCCAGGGAGTTTGGCACAAGGTGAAGGGAGGGGCCCTGGTAGGGCATGTAGAGGGCAGAGTAAAAAGGCTGTGTATAGAATGCTGAGAAGTTTGAAATTCACTCTGTAACAACTATTTTGGAGTTTTAAGCAAGGGAACGACACAGTTTACACTTCAGAAAAATCACCCTAGAAGCAGCTGTGTGTGTGATGGATGGAGGGGAACACAGTGGAGGCAGGCAGATCAATTAGGGGTCTATCACAGAAGATCAGATAAGAGAGAAGAACAGCCTGAACTGGGACAAGGACTACTTAGAATGTCAGGAGAGAAAAGGGAGGTTGATAAGTGAGGCTGGAGGTAGAGTCTGCAGAATTCCACATACATACATATATATACATATATATACATATATGTATGTATGTGTATATATATGTATTTATATAGTGACATAGTGAAGGAGAAGAAAGAGAACAGGATGAGTCTCAGATTTCTAGCTGAATGAGCAGACTGAGAGTGATGTATCCAAAAGGGAAATAAAGAAAGAACAATTCTGTTTGGGAGAAAAGATCACTGGTTCTGTTTGGGTGGTGATAGATTTGAGCCACCTGTGAGGTGTCCAGGTGATGGTGTCTGCGATACAGCACTGGGGCTCAGGCTGAAGACTCAGACTGGAGACAAAGATGTGTGAGGAACCAGTACAAAGGAAACAGGTAGAAACATGGAAATAGGTGCAATTTTTATGTTAAGTGAGAACCTAGGGAACACTAGTATTTAAGGAGTAAACAAAAGGAGAGAACATGGAAAATGATCATTCAGGTGCAGTTGAGGAGCAAATGTCAAGATGGTGAAGGAAACCCAATGAAGCAGTCATCTGCAAGGCCAAGGAAGGACAGGGGTTCAGAAAGAACGGAGTGGGCAACATGAAGGTCACCTGCCACACAAAGGTCTAAACCACTGAGAACTGAAGAGTCTATGGGATTTGGAAGTGAGGGCATCATAGGTGAAGTTTGTGAGAGCACTTTTCTCAGAGGGAGATAGCATAGGAGTCTGATTGCAGGAAGATGAGGGGTGAACAGGAGGCTGAGCATATGGGAGCAACCAGTGGAGATACCCTTCCTGGAACAGGGCTGTGAGGGACATACAGAGAACAGGGAGTGAAGAGAGACACAGGACAGAGCTGCTGTTGCCTCTGTCTTTTTGTTGTTGTTTTGCTGGGGGGGGGTTGTTTGTGTAAAGAGAAGAGATACACAAGAATTTTCATAGGGTTTGGGAACTGTACCGGAAGCGAAAAAAATTTTGGAACTCTATAAACTCATTTTGTTGGAGAAAAAATTGTGGAGCAAGGCTTACAAAAAGGTGAGAGAGGAGGGGTTAGGTCAAGAGTACAGGCAAGTCAAGCACAGTGGTATGTACCTGTCATCCCAGCTACTCAAAAAGCTGAGGCAAAAGGATGGCTTGAGCCCAGGAGTTCGAGGCTGCAGTGAGCTATGATCTCATCACTGCATTCCAGCCAGGGTGACAGTGAAACCTCATCTCTAAAAAATAATAAATATATATTTTTAAAAAAGAGTACAAGCAGAGGAGGTACTAGGAGAATTGAGGAAGGTGCATATCATCATAAATAAGAGTAATGGTAATGATAATTTTGATATGCTAGGCATACTTTACATCCATTTTCAAATATTACATACATAATATATATCTACATATATTAACTTTTTGAATCTTCTTAACAATCCAAAAGTAATATCTTTATTATATTCCCTATTTACAGATGAGGAAATTGAGACTCAAAGAGGTTACATAACAGGTTGCTGGTCACAGATTAGTAAGTGGTGGTTTTGAGACTCCCGCACAGATACATTTGTGAAGCAAGGCACAAGCCTAACAGCCTCACAGTCTCAGTTATTTCTGTGATGTAGAAACAAGATAACTGCCAAGAATAATGTGGGGCACACGTATGCACGTGTATGCGTGTGTGCACGTGCAAGACCTCCTTGTGGGCTGGGTGGTGGCAGTGAGATAGGTGACTTGAGGCAAGTGATGACTGGCTGGGCCCTGTGAGAGGGCTTTCTGGAAACCCAGCTTGTGTTTGAAGCCATGGTTATGAGACACCCCCAGCTACAGCCAATAGTCAGGATCGAATTAGAAAGTGCAGGGTAGACAAAAGTATACACACTCCATGCTGAAACCCTTTAAGGGAACCTTACTGCTCACAGAATGAAAGCTAACACCCTTCTTCATGGCCCATAAGGGCTGCTGGGTGAAGCCTCTTTCTTCAGCCTCCCATATGCTCTGCCTCCCACAAACACATGTGCACACACGCCTGCAGAGTTGCTTCCCCTCCCACGCTCGCCCTGCCCCTGCCCACTGAAGGTCTTGCACCAGACCACACCTCTGCCATGCATGCTTTCCTATTCTCCTGTCATCCCCTTCATTCATTCCTACGTCAACTGAAACATCACTTCCTTGGTCGATACTCTCAATATTCATTTATTACAGTGCTTTGATGAACAGTTCAGGCTCCAGAACTGTATTTCTTGAAGCCAGATTCTGGCTCTGTCACTCACTACTTAAAAGGCTTTGAAAAAGTTCCTTCATCTCTTTGTGCTTCAGTTTACTGATCTATTAGATGGGGAGAGCAATAGAGCCTGCCTCAAAGGGTTACTGAGAAAATTAAATAAGTGAAAGTGCATAAAGTATATTGCACAATCCCAAGTATTCCATAAGTATTAAGTGAATTGAGATATTTCCCTATTGTAGCATTTACCACTATTTTAATTAAATAAATAACTGTGTAATTAATATTTTAACTCCTGACACTTCCAACTGAATAGAAGATCCAAGAAAGCATAGGGCAATCTGTCTCCTTCTTCATTATATTCTGAGGGACCAATAGAAACTAAGCCATCAGAAAGTATTTGTGGAGAAATGGAATTTATTTGCCCAAGAATACTTAAGGAGATAGTGATTGACATCACACACCAAGGGGACTAGACCAAAAAGAAAGTGAAGTTTGAAGGGGGCAAGGTGACTTTGGAGAGCAATTTAGTGAAAGGAAGAGAGGATGCCAGTTCAAATTATAAGAGGATTTGACCAGAGACCGACAAGTATTTGAAGTTCACTGCCCTAGTCAAAAAAAGAAAGAAAAAGGTTATTTGTACTAATGATCTGATGGTGAGATAGCTTGTTAAGTTATAGACAACGTTCTCATCCATCTGTGCATCTGGAATGGCAAGAAGAATGAAATCTCTAAAGTCGGTGAGAACCAAGTTTGCATTCTCTGCTCCTCCCTACCTCTGTAAGTATGGAAAAGTGCCTCCTTCAATTCTAAAACAAGAAAGATAATATCACCTTGCCAAGTGTTGATGGGTAAATGAAAATATGAATATAAAGTTTGAGGTACATAATAGAAATTCGGTAAATGGTAGCTGTTTTAACTATAATGGTGATTATTCATGCAGAGTAGATGTATTCCTGAGCGACTATATGCAAATCAATCAGTGCTTGAAATGTACTGCTGTGTTTGCTGGATAAAAGAATCTTGTGTGGAAACCTTTTGCAAGATACAAAAATCACCTTGTGAAGTAGTGACCCCCCCCATAATTTCATTTGTGTAGTTTTTTTATGAATCCTGGAGTATGAAGATGCATAATAATTTGACTATATGGTTGGCATCTACAGGCAAAACTACACCTGTTGCAGAGTTCTAAATCCCTCCTGGGGCAATTATCAGGAGGAAAGTCCTATTACTCAATCTAGAGACAAGAACTGAGATGAGAGTTCTGATGGACAATAGAACAGTCTTTTCTCAGGTTTGACAATGAAGGTGTTATAAAATTTAAGAGGGTAGGCAGTACATTAAAAAAAACTTGTGTTCAAATCTTGAACCACTTACTAGTTTGTGTGCCCTTGAGCCATTTAGTTAGCCTCTTTGAGTTTTACTTTCTTCATCTGCAAAATGGGATTAATGATACCCACCCCATAGAATTATTGGGAAGAAGAAATGAAATAACACATGGAAACCAGTTTGCAGAGGGCCTGACACATATTAGAGGTTAATACAGAGCAGACATTTTAGTCTCATTCATTAGTGAATCTCCATGCCTATGCAGAGACAGACTGAGATGCAAGAAGTAAGAATCCCAGGCAAAGGATAACCTGATTTTGCAAGAACTTCGGTAACAGAGGGTAGAAACTTCACCTTTTGAAGCAGGTAGAATGGATGCGATAACATCGGGAACCCGTACAGGCAGTGAGCCAGATGTTTAATATATGCCTTGTATTTCTCGGGCTTCTTTAACTCTGTCTCTCTCTTGACATTTAGTAAAGTCTTTTAAAAAAATCTAGCCTGCTTGGGTGGAGACAGGGGCCTCCAAGGAAGGCATTTAAGCTTGATGGGGCCAAAGAAAAAAAGCAAAGCAAGTCATTCTTGTGGGCCATTGTCCTGGAAGATCCCAAAACAAGAGAACCCCAGGCACAGCCATGTGGGCAGCACTGTCTGTGGCCTCTCCCACATGGAGATTCCCCTCCAGAGCTAATCTTCATGGATTTGGGTTTGCATTCATAAGGGAAATTTTTCCATTTACAACTCCTGAGTTACCGTCCAAGCAAATTTAACTATTTCATAGAGATGGTTTATATGACACACATTTGAATCTGCCAAAGGCTTCTTGTCCCATCACCTAATCATCAAATGAATAAAATGAGAAAAAGGAAGCATCAGGGTCATTATCTACCAGAAGGCCAGAATGGGTGATAAAAGTCTCCCTGAAGACCCCTCAGCTCTTCCCCTCCCTCTGTTTCAATAGATTTGGCAGCTAATCTTCAAAATACAGCTGACATCTCCAGCCCCAGCAGCACTGAGAGCGGGGGGTTCTCAGGGCACAAGGCAGTCCTTTCTCATAGCTGCCTCTCCAAAGGCTTCTGGCCAGAGTAGTGTCTCAGAAGCTAGAAGACAGCCCAGCCAGGGCCTCAGGCAACACATTCATGCTCTGGTCCCAGCCTCCCCTGCCCTACTCCCCAGGTTTAATTTCATTTTAATCAGAAGTATAGAGAAGGACATTTTCAGCCAATCAAAGAGACATAGTAAGCATAGAAGAAACACTGTCACAGGGCAGGAGCAAGCAATGCGATACCCACTGAGAAAGACAAGTTGATTTCTGGGACACCTTTGGGACTGGGAAACAGTGTGGTCTGAAGTCACCTTTGGGAGCTGAGACGCAGAAGTCTACAAACAGACTTAGTGCAATCTGGAACTTGGAGCAATATTGCCCTGAGTGAAAAACCCAATTCTGGGAGCACTAAGCTCATCAGTCCCATAATTCTTCCACCACCCTGTCTCCTTCCCCTAACACTATGTAACACACTTCCCAGACTTAGGACATTGGTGCATTGTCTGTGTACTTCAGGGATATACAATAAAATTGCAAAGATCGGGCTAGTGAAATTAGTGAATAATATTAGCTTACTTATTCAGAAGTGCAAACATACAGAACATAGACATAGGCAAAGAAGAACTCTGAATCATAATATGTGTTGAAAAATTCCTGCCTTAAACAAGGGAGGATTCTGGGTTGTAGGTAATTATCTATGTCTTGATCTAAACAGTGGTAGCATGGATATTTACTTTGTAAGAATGAATGGATCTGGCACCTATAATCTGTCTGCTTGATTCTGTGTCATATACCAATTTTTTAACAAGTTTACAGAAAAGTTCCTGGCCCTAGAATTACATTTTTTTAATTATAGGAAAACTCCCCATGTCCTCTCAGAGCCTGTTTATTCTTGTTTTTGTTTTGATAAAATTTAAACAAAGTGAGTTATATCATTTTCATCAACAGTTGTCAGAAAATGGAAGTCGCTAGGTGACAGTTGTCAGAAAATGGAAGTCGCTGGTTGTAAAGAGGAGGTAGCAGTAGATTCTATCAGTCTCAGGCATACAGACAAAGTGAAAAGTCTAACACTGAAAAGAGGGCAGAGAGAATAAAGAGGGAAAAAACACAAAAACATAAAAATTAGATCCAAGGTGACACAAAACAGAGCCATACCAGGCTTCTTAGCATAGAAGCAAATGGTTGTATAATACTCCAAAAAGAAAACATCAAAACCCACCTTTCCTAACAGCTGTCATATAAATGGGATAATACAATATGTGTCTCCTGTCTGTCTCTCTCTGTCTCTGTCTCTGTCTCTGTCTCTCTCTCTCTCTCTCTCTCTCTCTCTCTCTTTCTCCCCCCTTCTCAGTGTTGGCCTTGGTAAGTCACTTAACCTCTCAATCTGGAAATGACAATCCTCATTTCTGAAATGGAATTAATAATAATGCCTATCTTGTACTCACAGATTATTACTTTTAGTATTATCTCAGCATTTGTACACATAATAGTGGAATAAAAATTTGATCAACTATCCTAAATGCTGTGGTAGATTCTTTGGGAGAAATGAAGAACAAAGCATGTCCCTTGCTTTCCAGTGGCTAACAATCAAATGAGAATAGCACATATAGACAAATAGCTCAAATTCAAGTCAGAATATGACAAACATTTTGACAAGGACCCTCCACACAAGGGAAAAAAATACATATAGTGCTTACTATATACCATACATTGTAATAAGTATTTTACATACAAGGGGGGATCCCAAAATGGAATTTATTTATTTAAAAATTGTGTATTTATTCTTACCTGTTTAAACTTCAGTCATCTTCTAAGTACTCTCCATTTAATGCACTAAACCTATCGAGACACTTTTCATTGCTCAAAACAGTTTTTGAACTCATCAGTTTTGATGACTTTTAGTACTTCGGCTGTTTTTTGTTTCACTTCTTCCACATTGGGAAAATGTTACCCTTTGAGGACTATTTTCATTTAGGAAAAAAAAAAGTCACTCGGGGCAAGATTGGTGACTAGAGAAGATGGGGCATTGGGGTCATGCTGTTTTTGGTCAAAAACTGATGAACATTCAGTGCAGTATGGACAGGTGTATTGTCATGGTGGAAGAACCAGTCACCTGTTTGACACATACAAATTCCCTGAAGCTGAACACAGTCTCCCACAACAGTAGCTGGTACACTGAAGTCAATGATTCCTAGAACACTGATACAGTGGTGGAAGACTGTAATACAAGGGGCCTGCAATCCAAAAAATAATTCTGTTTTTTGGAGGGGGTGGGTACCTCTTGTACATTAACACATTTAATCCTTGTGACAACCCAATGAAGCCATAGTATTTTTATCCTCACATTTAACTGCTAAGAAAACTGACACATGGGGGAAGTTAAGTAATTTATCCAAGGTCATTAAATAACAGAGTCCTCAAGACAGGCAGTCTGCCTTAAGAGTTTAGGCTATCAGCCATTCATTTTGTCTGGGCTAGGAAATTATGTAATATGTATATTTTTAAACTTACCTAAAATAAAGTAAATAGTGTCTGAGTGAAGGCCTGAAAGTTTGTCTTATAGATAAGTGTCGAAAATCAGAGACAACAGTATTTTTTAACTTATTAATCAGCTTTATTGAGTTATAATTTATACAAAAAATGAACCCATTATGATTGTACAGTTCAATGAACTTTGACAAATATATGCTCTCATGTAACTGCAATTCCAAAAAAAGAACACATTTTAGAATAATTTCATCAGCTCAAAAAGTTCCTTCATGTTCTTTTGAAAGGTCGTCCCTGCTATTTCCAGACCTAGGTAACCTCTGATCAGTTTCTCTCAGGGTACACTCACCTTTCTTTTTTTTAAGAGTCGGGGTCTCACTCTGTACCCAGGCTGGAGTACGGTGGTGCAACCATAGCTCACAGAAGCCTCAAACTTCTAGGCTCAAAGAATTCTCCCACCTCAGCTTCCCTGGTAGCTGGAACTACAGGCATGTACCATGCTTGGCTACCTTTTTACAAAAAAGAAAAAACTGTGTAGAGATGGGGGTCTCACTTTGTTGCCCAAGGTGGTTTTGAACTCCTGGCTTCAAATGATTCTCCCACCTCAACTTCCCAAAGACCAGGATTTTAGGTATGAGCCACAATGCCAGGCCATATTTGTAAAATTCATCCATGTTATTGTGTATTTCAATGTTTCATTCATTGTCAATGTTGCATAGAATTCTATTGCTTAAACATACTACAATTGCTTTATCCATTCACCACTTGATAGACATTTGGTTTATTTTTGGTTTGGAGCTAGTGTAAATAAAGTTGCTATGGATATTTAAGTACAAGTCTTAGGACATATGTTTTCATTTCTTTTGAATAAATACCCCAGAATGGAATTATTGGATCATATGTTAAGTATATGTTTAACTTAATGGGAAACTGCCAAATTATTTTCAAAGTTATCATATCAATTTACATTTCTGCCAGCAATGCATGAGAGTTCAAGCTGCTCCACAGCCCTATCAACACTTGGGATTGTCAGATTTAATCTTAGCTGTTCTGGTTGGTATATAATATGTATTGTGTTAGTTTTAATAATGCTGAGCATATTTTCATTTGTTTGTTGGTCATATATACATATTTTTGTGAATACGATTTTAACCATTTTTGAGATGTTTGCTTTCTTATTATTGAATTGTAAGAGTCCTTTTAGATACAATGAAGCCTTTTGTCAAATATATGTCATATGAATACTTTCTCTCCATCTGTGGCTTTATAGGTAAACAACTGTTTGATACTCAACTTTCTCCCTAAGAAAATACCTGAAATTGTACCCTAAAAGAAAAATAGAATTTAGACAAATGAAAAAGGGTGAGGATAAGCATAAATACAAACAAAACACACTTAAAGTACAAGGTAGGTTCAAAGTCAGAGTTGTATAGAGAATAAGGTAGAAAAACAAGTTGGAGCCAGGTCAGGGAAGGTGATAGTCTCAGAAATTTGGCATTTATTTTATATGCAGTGGGAAACCATACAGATTGTCTAACAGGCAACTGATATAATCAAAGCTCTGCTTTAGGAAACATACTTCAAAAAGCAACAGTTAAAATAGTTCTGAAGGCCAGATAATAAAGACAAGGAGAACAGCTAGAAGGCAATTTTAACAGTCCAAGTGAGAAAAAATGAGGTCCTGAACGAGGGTAATAAAAAGAAGTTATAATTTGTGGAATTCAATCAACATATCTTAAAAACTACTGGAGTTTAGGCATGAAGAAATAGGATTAGATGATAAGGACCCAAAAGATCCATATAGAATGACTGGCAAACAGGTAACATCATACCACAGTTCAGGAAGCCAAGAGTAGGAGCCACCCATAAGAAACATGAGTCAAGATTTGGACTTGTGTTGGTGACCTTCTGGGACCTCTGGGTAACCATGACTGTAAGAAGCTGAAATGTTGTATTCCCCGTGAGAGAAAAAAATGGATTTAGAGATATGAAATTAGGGGTCATCTGCAAGGAGAATGAGACAAGAGAAGAATTTCAGTGACATTTAAGGGATAGGAGGAGAAACAGAGAGGTAGGTTAAAGAAACTGATAAGAAAGTAGTCCCAAAAGTATAGAAAAACCAAAGAATTCAGTGTTGTGAATGCCTAGAAAAACTTCAAAGAGCAGCATGTCAGTGTTGTCAAATGCTTTAGAGAGGTTGAGAATTTGGAAACATCAAGAAAATTGTGGATTATGTTCAACATACTCTATGCTTAACATACTCTATTTAAGAAGGAGGAGAGTGTGCCATATTTTTTAAATTTTCTTTTTATATGCTATATATTTTTGTAACATTGTCAAATTAAAGTAGTAAGCTTGAGTTAACTTGTAAAATCATTTACATGAGGAAAAATATGGAATTCCCTGATAGCAGATGAACCAATGGAGTGGTTTTCAAATTCTTTCTTTTTTTCTTTTTCAACTAGATAACCTTTTCTTCAAATGGATGCTTATTCAGAAGCCCACTTTCTAAAGCAATAGAAGAGAAGCCGCTCTGATTACAGATAATGGGGTGGGGTAGAGCCTCACAACCTTGTGAGTACTCCACAATTGATCAATAGATGCTAGAGTAATAGAAACAGAAAACTTCCAATCCTTTGCTATTCCCAGTAATATGTAGTCTCCATGAAACCAGGAGCATTACCTGTCTGGATCACTGTCTTATTAGAGCCTGAAATTGTGCCTGAAACTTATTAGCACTAAATAAACATTAGTGAATAAATGAATCAAAGCTTCCCAATGGTAGTAGCATAGAGGAAATAAATAAGGGGTATTTATTGACTGACTACTATGTACATATTGCTGGGCAAATTGCAATTATGTGAACTTAACACATGTAACACCAATTCTAGGAGAACATGTTACTATCCACATCACTTTATACATAATAAACACCAGGCTGAAGAGCTTCCCTATAGACACATGAGTTAGTAGACTTAAAAATCCAACCCAGAAACATTTAGTATCAAAGTTCATGGCCTTCTTTCCTGCACCACCATGTTGAGTCACTC
Organism: Tarsius wallacei; assembly: GCA_963574415.1. Classification (NCBI taxonomy): domain Eukaryota; kingdom Metazoa; phylum Chordata; class Mammalia; order Primates; family Tarsiidae; genus Tarsius; species Tarsius wallacei. The sequence continues at coordinate 25,278 of CAUYQG010250653.1, forward strand.
TTCCCATTGCACCAATGGATGATAGCCTGGCCTCCAGTGGTTGGCACTGACTCAAATGTGTTGCCTGGCTCCCTTTTGAGAAAGTCTTCATATCAGATGGCAAGTACAATTTAGAAGGCATAAAGAACAAGAAGTGCAGAGCAATTAACTCAGTTCTTCATGTTGATGGTGTTGGTGTTTGGGATGAGAAGACTGCCACGGCTAAATCAATACAGAGTAAACTCTGTTGCAATAAAAGACTTTCATACATACTCCCTCAAGGACCAGTAGGAAATGCTATGAATTCTACAGGTCAAGTCATCCTTCATTCAGAATGTCTGCTAAGTCTTTAACCATTGTTTCAGTTAGTTATTGCTGTGTGAGAAACCACTCCAAAACTCAAAGATTCCAAAGAATAATTATTTGATTGTATCATAGTTCTATAGATTAGTAATTTGGACTGAGATCAGTTGGGTGGTTCTGCTCATCTAAGCCAGGATTGACTGATACTAGTAAAACATGCACATGTATCTATAGTTAGTTGCTAGGTTGGTGAATTCGTTTTCTAAGACTGTCATAATTAAGTTCCCATACACTGGGTGGCTTAAACAACAGAAATTTATTTTCTGGAGATTAACAATTCAAGATCAAGGTGTTAGCAGCGTTTCTTCTAAGGCTTCTCTCCTTGACTTCTCTCTATCTTCACAATGGTCTTTCTGTGCATGCACATGTCAATGTCCAAATGTACTCCTCTTATAAGAACACTACTCATATTGGATTAAGTTACAATCTAACACTACTCATATTGGATTAGGGTACAACCTAAATACCACCAATTTAATTTAATTACTTCTTTAAAGGCTTTGTCTGGAAATAGTTACCTTCTGAGATTCTAGGGATTAGGTCTTCAACATTCAAATTGGGAGTTTGAGGGGTCAGAATTCAGCCTCTAATAGTGGACAAGTGACTGGGTGGTCTAAAAGGTCAGCTGACTTGGCTCCTCTCTGCTCCACATGCCCTCTCATCCTCCAGCTGGCTAGCCTGGGTTTATTTACATGACAGTTGTGATAGGTACTCCAAGACAGAAAATGAGAATGTGGGGCCTCTCCAGTCTTGAGCTCAAAACCCACATGATAGCACTTTATACCAGATTCAACTGGCCAAATTAAGTCACAAAATCAGTTCAAATTCAAGGGGTGGAGAACAGTGGCCATTCTTGCAATCCACTACAGCCATTTTCCCTTCTTCCCACTCTTGCACCTCAGAGAAATTAATAATATAGTTTTCAGTATGAGGCTGACCCTGGAAAAACAGTGATTTGATGATATTTGTTCTTCAGTTCCATCCTCGCAACTGCCTTCTTTCTCATGCCTCTCTTCTCTCTCAAACCCCCTTAGACATTCCTCTTCATCTACATCAGAAGATATTCTGGTGAAATTATTCATTCTGAGAGTAAATAGGTAGGTAGAATACTACTCATTGTCATTGCTCTGAGAGTAAATGGGTAATTGATGCCTCTTGTGAAGACAATTGCATTTTAATAAATATGTAAGTCATAAGCCAAAGAATGGAGTATTATGGCAGAGTTTCTGGCAACCCCAGGAAGTGAAAATTGCTTCTCCACGTGGAGCAAGAAAAGTCTTTTTCTTGTTTTTTAGTTGCTTTCTACATGCCAAGTACATAGCCCCACATTCAGTGGTCACTCAACAAGCACCTAGTGAGTGTTCTGCAGTCTAAGTGAGAGTGAAAGTCCTAAGGTCTTTCCTGTGTCAGTATTATGGAAAAATATTTAGTATGAACTACAAATCAGAAAAGCTGAGCCCCTGGCTATTCTTAGAAACTACCTGATTATTTGACCTTACACAAGCTATTTTTAGCTTATCAGATTCTCAGTTGTGTTCTCATTTGCAAAATGAGAGATTTGTGAGACATTCTCTAAGACTGCTTTCAGGTCTGATTTCTTATGAATTCTAATAAAATCTCCACGGGAAGAAAACTATGATCCATCCACACCTGTCTCTCTCTCTCTCTCTCTCTCTCTCTCTCTCTCTCCCTCTCGACAATCGATCCATCATTGCATTGGCTCAGAATGTGCAATCCCATGCCTGACTAGCACTGTGTCTGGGCCTCTGAACTAAGCAAGATTACAACCATGACCAGCCAGAATGGGTCACAAACCATCCTAGATTTTCTACATTCTTGTAACTGACTCTGCGAAGATAATAAAATGATTAAGTTTAGGAGGAATGGTTGATGGATTTCTATTTACCAAATGTTTTCTGCCTTTTGGAACAACTCAGTAATGAGGTTCTAAAATGCTGGAGTCCTTCATCCTCTGACCCTCAGCCCTGCTCCTCCAAGCAACAACCATGTATAGTGTGAATGTCTCTGTATATACTTTGAAATGCAGTCTATTGTATACATTTCCTCTATATACACAATACATCTGTCTGCCCTGGATATACACAGTCATCTCCCAACTTTAAACATCAGTTTGTGTATACAATGTGGGTGGGTTGGGCTTGGACCTGACCAAGACAAGGCCATGCACCTATATATTTAATGGTCCTGTCTTAACAATCTGCCATTACGGCAAATGTGAAAAAGACAAACAGAAACAGAACTCTATTTTTTTTTTCAAACTCAACATCAGAAGTTATTGAGTGATTGTGCTGTGCAATAGCCAGAGGTCGTGTTAACAAAGGAGAAGCTCTAAGCTCTACTCGCTGCGTGGAAAGTAGTTCATATGCTTTGTCATCTCTTAGACACTGTCAAGCTTGGTTAGTTGGCTGGACACGGATTGCCTCAAACAGCATTTGCTATGCATTTGTTTTCCAAACACACTACACTTTCCTTGGAAGGTTAATCCTAAGAGATAAAATATTTGGAGATTGATTTGGGGCATACCAAATTGACCCCCCTTTAAAACTAGGTCTCCAAAGGAAAAACAGGAACCGAGTTCAAAGGTGGAACACCAATCAGAGCAAACTTAAGCCTTGGTTAGGCTTCTGTTAGACATTAACTGAAAGTGAATAAGATTTCTTTTTTAAGCAGAAGATTTATTCCTGTTCACAAATAAGCCTGTTTCTCCAGTTACCTCGAGGCTCAAAAATTCACTATCTCCAATCTACAGGACTGCACTTACTGCCTTCACAAAGATATCATGTGGCATGGAATTCCAGTGGGTTCTCCTGAGGCCCTTGAGCATTCTTCCATTGCAAAGTCATTGCTCTGAGTATTATTAGCATGGCAATAAAGAACATATGCATAGCAAAGTTCAAGAAAAGATCCAAAAATGGACCAAAAAATGGCAGCACCTTTAAAGTTTCTAGTCTCCGTAGCACAGAGTGAGGGTATGAACAATTTGAAGAAAAAGGAAGAGGATGAGGAGGAGGAGGAAGAGGAAGGGTGGGGTGGGTAGGGAGGAGGAGGAGGAGGCACGCTCCACATTCTGGAAATCAAAGAGACTAGTCCTGCAACAGCTCAAATGTAGTAAGAAGTAGTGTATAATTGTTTACATGAAGTGAATGGTAACAGACCACACAGGAACTTTTAAGAATTTCAAGAAGGTGAAGAGCTTTTTTACAGGGTAGCAAGGAAAGATATGTGGGCAGAATTCTGAGAGGGCCCCTAAGAGTCTCACTCTCTGGTGCACATCCCTCCCCTTGAGTATGCATGGGCCTGTCCTAATCAGGTGAACCATTTGCAAAGAGAGTCTAGAGGTCAGAGACAGAAAAAGTGAAAAAAGATTCCAAGCTGCAACCCATGCCCTCCTGCTGACTTTGAAGAAGAAAATTGCTATTTGTAGAGAGGGCTACTTGGCAGGAAATGGTGAGCAGCCTCTAGTAGCTGAGAGAGGATCTTAGCTGATAATCACCAAGAAAGGAAGGACCTCTATCCTACAACAGCACGGAAATGGATGCTAACAAGCTCATGAGCTTGGGGACCCTGAACTCAGGAAAGGAATGCAACCTGGATTTCACCTTGATTTCAGTCTTGTGAGACACTGAACAAAGCACCCACCTAAACAGTGCCCAGACTCCTGACCAACAGAGTCTGTGAGATAATACATGGGAGTTGTTTTAAGCCACAGCAATAGAAAACAAATGCAGAAAGCTTCTTAGAGCAGAAATAATTTAGGTAGCGCCCCAAGGAAGATGTGGGCAACTTGAAAAAGTTCAAAGAAGGTAGGAAGCAGTTATGATGTGAAATAAAGAAGAGGTAGGTGATATAAGCAATGAGGTAATGAGGCACGTGATAGGATATGCTTAAGATAACATCAAGAAAAAGGAAATCCTCATCTTCCTAATTTTGTCTTAATGAATGCAGCATGTTTACCTGGTGAGCCAGTAAAGGCTGACCATGCCCGTTACATATTAAAAAAAAAAAAAAAAAAAAACCTGAGGCCTGTGGACATTCATCAGTTGTGCATTGACATATGATAAACCAGAAGCAGAGCTAGCTTTTGAAGTGAAAATCTGATTGAAATATAAAAAATGCTTTTCATTCTTATAGTGTAGAGTGTAAAATCCAAGTTCCTCAACTAGCATCTGAGGTCCTTCATGTACTTCTCATGATTCAACTTCAGTTACACTCAAGCCAAGCCAGACTACCCACACAGGCACATACCCACTGTCCCATACATCCCTTCAGCAACCAGACAGTTCCCTTCATATGGACTGTCCTCTATCTTCTTCCCTCTCCCAGCCAGCCTCCCACCCAAGCTTGCTCACTTAGGGGTCTTTCATTCTTCCTTTATGACACTGGACAAAAGCAGTTTCTCTTGGGAAACCTACTGCACCCCATGTGATACACCAGGTACAAACTTTCCTTAGTGATCCTGTGGCAGATTAAACACAACTCTGTTAGCACAATAATATTAACATAGCTCTCATTTATTGAAAGACTGCACAAAGCCATGTATTATGCCTTTTTACACACATGATCATGTTGTATTTTTATTATATTCTGTGTGTTTATCTGCTTCTCCACTTAATGTTGAATGTCACAAAGGCAAGGATGATGACTTTTCATCTTTGTATCCCCCAGGGCTTTGTACAGGGTAGAAAGCACTCAAAATATATTTAATAAATGAGTTAAAAGAGTCAAAAGTAGGGCTGGAAATTCAGGTCCGTGGATCACAGGGCAGGGTTATTTGCCACCATACCATTATGATAAAATGTATTTAGAAGGGCTTTGTCAAATTACAAAAGGCCATGTGACTGTAAGGTAAAAGAAGCCAGCCCAAATCCCCCTCTCTGTGTCCCTCTCTTATCTCCCTCCTACCTCCTGCTGCCAAAACCATTTTAGATTATGGGAAAGTTTATCAGCAGTGCTCGTCTACTTTATCTAGCCAAGGAACCCAAAAAAATAAAAAATAATGTGTGTGTGTTCATGCACAGTGGGAAGTAAAATGAAGTCTTATGTGAGAAGAATTGGGGTATCCAGGGAACCGGACATACAGTCTGGACACGTGGGATGAGAACCTGGAATCCCTTGAACATCCAGGCATCCTAAGCAGCACAAGTAAGCAAGTTCCGGAGAAAGGCACCCCAGAGACCTGTGTGTGCTTACCCAGTCCTTAGAATTCTGTGCTGAACTCCAAGCATTGTTTTGGTAAACAAGGCAGTCGATATGACTCTTAAACGAGCTATAACAAACTCATTATCATCTAAGCAAGTAGAATTCTCCTTATTCAAGTCCTACCATTTAGGGATGGGTAATAGAATCATTTTGTGTGGTACTATCCTAGCCTTTGTCTCTTTCCCTTGTCTTTAGGCAAAAACTGAATATTGAATCAGCCGCCAGCTAACATCATGTTCTGTTATGCTGACCCCAAGCCTCAGCCAGAAAAATCAGAGAAAGAAATTTATCCTCTCAATTTAATATAAAAGACTATATTGGGACTTCATATTTCCCTTATTTTTTTTCGAAACAGCAAGATATACAATTCTGTCCTTGTTTTTCAATTGCTTGTGATTCCCCCCAACCCTCCCTCCTTCTCAATCTCCTCCCCTCCTGCTCACATGCACCCTACAAAGCACAGACAGGTAGATCTCTCCAATGGGGGCTGTACAAGCAAATGTTCTGGGGTGGGAACGGAAGAAAAACATTATTACCATCCAATGTGCATAGTTAACACTAGGCTTAGAAGGAACAAATTAAGGTCAATTAAAGGTATAATCCTTAAGACTAGCTAGCAAGACCCTACTTTATTTTCTATACAGGAAAAAATATTTTTACAGCGTTTTAACTAAAGAAGCAGAGGAAAATTGCCTATCATTTTATATTATAGATGAGGGTAATTCTTGCCTCAATCCAGTTCAATTCAAAATACCTTATTTAAAGAAGGACCAGGTAGCAGAAGGAACACAGAGATCAGAAAGAAATAATTGTGCCAGGAGTGGTGGAGCATGCCTGCAGTCCCAGGTACTTGGGAGGCTCATGCAAGAGGATCACTTGGGCCCAAGGAGTTCTGGGCTGCAGTGTGCTATGCCAATTGGGTGTCTAAGTTCAGGAGTGGGGGACTACCATATTGCCTAGGAAGGGGTGAATCGGCCCAAGTTAAAAATGAAACAGATCAAAACTCCCATGATCAGTAGTGAAATTGCAGTGTGAATAGCCACTGCAATCAGCCTGGGAAACATAGTGAGACCAAGTTTCTTAAAATAAATACATATTATTTTTAATTTAAAGGAAAAAAGAGAAATAGTTGATGCTCTCCAGAAACTGATAATCTATTAGAAGACTGTGATTACTAAATAACTCAAAAATAAATCAGAGCCAGGATAAAGGCTAAAATAGAGATGAAGATGAAGAAATATGAGAATAAAAAATTAAATTTAATGGGGCAGTCTTTTAATGCTTCTTAACTTCCTTTTTTCTGGAACATGGGACAACCAAAATCTATTCCAGCTCAGATTTTCAAAAAATTTTAAAAATACATTCTTTTCTGCTATAAAACAATGTTTGCATTCTGAAGAAATATCACATTATCAAAAATAGCATTACAAAAGCAATTATTCTAATATGGGGGAAAAAAACCTTGGTGTTAGAGATTTTTAGACATGCAATAACAAAGTTATTTTTCCTCCAGGAATTTCAGTAATGAAAATGTTTTTACTAGGCCTAAGTGTATTGTGTTATTTTAGGCAATATATTGGCTCATCAAAACTGACAAAAGCACACCTAAACATCCCTAGGCAAATCTGAGCAATACCAAAAGACAAGACCAAAATCAGTATATTTTGAGACTATCAAAATCAGTTGCAGCCCCGTTTACAATCTGGGGCAGAGTGTCTGACCCTTTGCTAAATAGTCTGGTTTCTGATTCCCTGTGAATGGGCTGCAGGTGTCAAGCTCAGGAGTGACCACAGGACTTGCTTGACCAGAGCAATGTGGGCAGAAGTGATAGGTGTCACATCCTTTTTTTTTTTTTTTTCTTGAGTTGGAATCTCACTCTGTCATCCAGACTGGATTGCAGTGGCATGCTCAGGGCCACCTCAGCCTCAACATGCTAGGCTCAGGTGTTCCTTCTGCCTCAGCCTTCCAAGTAGCTAGAACAACAAGCATGTGCCACTAATTTTTTTTCAATTGTAGAGATGAGGACTCACCAAGCTGCTCAGGCAATCCTCTTGCCTCCACCTCCCAAAGTGCTGGGATTATAGGTGTGAGTCATCACACCTGACTAGATATCACTTCCAAGTAGAGGTTTCAGAGTCAGTTTATGGTCTACCATATCACTTTCTCTCGGTCACCACTTCTAAGAGTAGCCCAGCCAAGAAATTTTCCTTCAACCTGAGTCCTGGGGTAAAGATGATCATGGGCCCAACCAACTCAATATGTGAACACATAGTTCTATGAGCTAAATGTGTCCCCCACCCCTCCGTCCCTAAATTCATGTTGAAATCCTAACCCTTAAGGTGATGTCATTATGAGGTAGGGCCTTTGGGAGGAGATTAGGTGATGGGGTAGGGTAGAGCCCTCGCAGACGGGATTAACGCCCTTATAAAAGACAGCCCAGCCAGACTCGGTGGCTCAGCCTGTAATCCCTCGCTTGGGGAGGCTGAGGTGAGTGGATTGCCTGAGCCCGCGGGTGCGAGACCTGCCTGGGCAACTTGGCGAGACCTCATCTCTACAATAAATCAAAAATTAGCCGGGTGCGGTAGCACGTACCTATAATTCTGGCTACTTGGAAGGCTGAGGCGGAAGGATCGCCTGAGCCCAGCAGGTCGAGGCTGCAGTGGCCGGGAGCAGCCACTGCACTCCAGTCTGGGCGAGAGTGAGATTCCAATTCAAAAAAAAAGACAGCCAAGAGAGCTAGCTTGCCATTTCCTCCATGTAAGGTCACAGTAAGAAGGTACCATTTTTGAACCAAGACACAGACATTCATTTGCCATCAGATTTGCTGGTGTCTTGATCATAGACTTCTCAGCCTTCAAAACTGTAAGAAATGAATTTCTACTGTGTATAAGTTACCCAGTTTAAGGTATTTTGTAGCCCAAACAGACTAAGACACAAAGCATGGGTAGGGAAATAAACTTCTGTTGTTGCAAGTCAGTAAGTTTCAGAGGCCCTTTGTAGCCACAATATAACCCTTTTTTAAAATTGATCATAGGTTCAAAAAGTAAAGAAGCATGAATTGAGCAGTCTGCAATTCAAATAAAACAACTTCCTATAAGCCCAGTGGCATTTCCCAATTGTGACATTTATTAGCAGTGCTATCATTCTGTTCTTTGAAGACTCCATACTACGCATTTTTCATATATTATCTCATTCAATCCTTCCAACAGTGGTAATAAGGTAGATATAAATCTCCATTTTACAGATAAGAAAACTGAGAGCCAAAGAAGTTAAGTAATTGGCTGTCATTTACTTATTAATTTCCAAAAGCAGGACTCTAACTTACGCTGTTTGATTCCAAATCCTGCCTTCCCATCACTCTTCCACAGGGTTAATTAAGGAATAAACTAATTGGCCACACAAGGAGAGAGCTGATTACAACTCTGAAGTCATAAAAACTGGGGGCATGTTAATGTGATCTGAATTAAGTTACTTAGTCTCCCTAAGGCTTAGTTTTTTCATCTGTAAAATGGAGATAACATTATCTCCAACATTATTAGAGGATTAAATATACATATACAGTCATGCCTCACTTAACTACAGGGATACTCTCTGAGAAATGCATCGTTAGGTGATTTTGTTATTGTACAAACATCCTGGAGTGTATTTCCACAAACCTAAATGGTACAGCCTACTATACACTTAAACTATATGGTGTAGCCAATTGCTCCTAGGCTATAATCCTATGCAGTATGCTACTGTACCAAATACTGTAGACAATGACAACACAATGATAAGTATCTGTGTGTTTAAACATAGGAAAGGTACAGTAAAAATACTACATTAAATATGCAAAGTACTATACTTGTATAGGACATTTACCATGAAGGGAGTTTGCAGGACTGGAAGTTGCTTTGGGTAAGTCAGTGAGTGAGGGGTGAGTGAATGTGAAGGTCTAGGACATTACTGTATGCTACTATAGACTTTATAAACTCTGTGCACTTAGTGTGCACTAATTTTATTTTTTAATTCTTCAATAATACATTAAGCTTAACTTACTGTAACTTTTTTACTTTATGAACTTAGTGCTTTAACATTCTTGACTCATAACACAACTTACACAAATTGTGCAGTTGTACAAAACTATTTTTTCTTGACATCTTTATTCTATAAGCTTTTTTCTATTTTAAATATTTTCACTGTTTATACTTTTTGTTAAAAATTAAGACACAAACACACACATTAGCCTAAGCCTACATAAGGTCAAGATAATTGATGTCAGCCTTCCATCCCCACATTTTGTCCCCTGGAAGGTTTTCAGGAGCAGTAACACGTGCGGAGCCATCATTTCCTATGATGACAATGACTTCTTCTGGAATACCTCCTGAAGGAGCTCTCTAAGGCTCTTTTACAGTTAACTTTAGGAATTAAATATACAATGGGTAGAAGCAGAAAGAGTATACCCTAACTATAAAAAGTATAGAATAGTAAATCCATAGCGAGTAATATAGTCCTTTATTGTCATTATCAAGTATTATGTACTGTACGTAATTATATATGCTAGACTTTTAGATAATTGGCAGCTGACTAGGCTTGTTTACACAGCATCATGGCACACACTTGAGTAATGCAGTGCACTGTGACCTTACAATGGCTATGACGTCACTAAGTGGTAGGAATTTTTCAGCTCCATTATAATCTGATAGGTATAGGCGACTCACTGTTGACTGAAACATCATTATACAGCACATGACTGTAGTTGCTAGCACAAGGCCCGGTGCATGATAGCACTTAATCAATCATAACTCTCAGTATAACCAGTGTCAGTTCTGATACAGCTTAGGCAAACTAGGACTAGAGAGAGAAAGATTCATTCTTTTTGGGATCCCAGAGAAGCCAACACCTTCCTGGGATCTCATGAGACTGGGACCTAGCAGGAGCCTGAGTCAATAAAGATTCAGCACCAAGCTATAGGGCAGGATGTGAGTCAAAACTATGACTATAGGGCCACAGAGAGGACAGGATAGCCACAGATATGCCTCCTCTCTCAATCTGATAGGCGAAGCACAAATGACCAGGGACAGCCATCAGCAGGCCCTCTAACAGATGGGCCCATCAAATATAGGAACAGGTTGGGCACCAACGGCCAAAAAAGGAGAGCTGAGAGGAACAGGGCCTGGCTCCGGATGAAGGCAGAGAGAGATAGCTGCAAACCAGAGCAAGTGTGTGACAGGCCATGGCCCCTGACTAGCAATGAGCTGATGGAAGCAGCTGATGGGACTAATGACAGGAGGTAATGATGATGAAAAGCACTTAAGCAATGGGCCTTCAAGTAGCTGTTGTTGTTGCTGAAAGGCCTCCTGCCACAGAACAAAGCAATTAGTCAGTCACCCCGCCACACAGCCCCTCCTCTGCCCGCCTCCCTTTTCCCACCTTTCCAGACCTCAGACCATTCATCCCTTTGTCTTACCAGCCCAGATTGCAGCAACCCAGACCCAGCAAACAGAAATGCACCAGCTGGAGCCCAGCCTTTAACGGCTGTCTCCCAGATCAGCAGCTCCAAAAGCGAACTGGGGTTAAAGAGGGGGGCCAGTCTTGGGGGACCTTTCTGTCTCCAGTTTTGCCATGAATTTTCTATGAAAATATTACCTGTGCTTGTATATATTTAGTATAGGACACTAGCCTTTTCCCTTTTGCACAAAAAGTAAACCTACTGGTTTTTGCAGTTGGAAAAATATTTTGAGTTTGGGCATTCCTCTGCCCCAAAAGAAACATTACTAGACTTCAAGTTAGGATTCCTGAGTTCTTGCTTCTATTTTTTTTTTTTTTTTTTTTTTTTTTTTTGAGTCAGAGTCTCACTCTGTCACCCAAGCTGGAGTATGATGGTGCCATCATGGCTCACCATAGTCTCAACCTCCAGGGCTAAGGTAATCCTTTTGCCTCAGCCTCCCTAGTAGCAGGGACAACAGGAATACACCACCATGCCTCGCTTTTTTTTTTTTTTTGTAAAGACGAGGTCTTGCTAGGTTGCCTAGGTTGATCTCAAACTCCTGGGCTCAAGCAATCCTCCTGCCTCGGCCTCCGAAAGTTCTAGCATTACAGGCATGAGCCCAGCCTCTCTTCATCCTTTAATACAGTGGTCTCCAACCTTTTTGGCATCAGGGACCAGTTTCGTAGAAGACAATTTTTCAGTGGATGGGGCAGGGGGAAGGGGCGATCATCAGGCATTATAGTCTCACATAAGGAGTGTGCAACCTAGGTCCCTCACATGCACAGTTCACAATAGGGTTTCCTCTCCTAGGCGAATCTAACGTCACCGCTAATGTTGATCTGATATAATGTGGCTCCCCACTCAAATGCCTCTCACCTCCTGCTGTGCAACCTGGTTCCTAACAGGCCATGGATTGGTACCAGTCCGCAAGCCCAGGTGTTGGGGGCCCTTGCTTTAATATTCACTGCAAGCATTCTCATTCTTGAACTCCTTCCCTCATCCACACAGCCTGTCCTCTCCTGTGACAACAGGTTTTGCAATACAGTATAATGCTACCTGATCATGCTTGCTTTTTCTCGTGTGCCTTTCAGTTGCCTTCCTTTCAAGACTGTGACCTCACAACAGCTGGGATTACCTCTATTCCTTTCTTTATTCTCAGTATCCAGCATATGGCTACCATACAGTACCTTCAAGCCTCTGAGATATGCGACTTCCAAATCTACAAAGTAGAGGCAATAATATGTGCCCCATAATATATGCTCCAGTTTGGTATTTAGGGATCAAATATGAGACCATGATGGGAGATTGTTTGGAAATGTGCAATGATAAATGAATGATCAATGTTAGGCGTTGTGCATCTGTGCCTCATTCATTTATCCAACATTTGTTGACTGCATTTTATGTGCTAGCCACTATGCTGATATGGATGGAGCCACTCTTTGAAGCTTTCCTGGCTGAACTCATTGTCACACTCTCTTCCAGTCCCGAACTTAACCTCCTGCTATGGACCAAACCAGAGAATCCATGTTCAATGAACTCTGCATTGCCTTGCTGACGCTTACATAAAATCCTCAAGTCACTGCCTGCCATCCACAAATATCATATTTTGAGTGCCAGATGCAACTAGGATGAGGAAGGAGACATTAAGGGAGAAGAGGAATTAAATATTCAATGGGTAAGATATAGAGTCTCACAATAAAATATGATATAACCAGAAAATTAAAGAAGCTGGAAGGTATACACTACAAATATATGTAGCACTTCAGAGAAGGGAGAGGATTCATTGGCTGGTGCATCAGAAAAGTCTTCAGGAAAGAGAGGCCATTTTATCTTGGGAATGACCAATTGAAAGGTTTCAGGAGGCAGACATTATGGAAAGAAAGCTATACGCAGAAAATTAGAGCTTTGAGGAATCTTAAAATGTCAACACTCAACCTCCCCATTAAACAGATGAAGAAATGGGGCAGAGATTTAGTAACAAGCTCAAGATTACTTAGCTAGTAACTGGCGGAGCTGGGATACAAACTCCACAGCCCACACTTTTACCTGAAAATGAAATGTTCAGAATCTTCATCCTTTTTCTTCCTTCCTTCCTTCCTTCTTTTCTTCCTTCCTTTCTTTCTTTACCTCTACAAATAAAGTCTGGCTCTGTCACCCAGGCTGAAGTGCAGTGGCCAAATCATACTCACTGTAACCTCAAACTCTTGGGCTCAAGAGATTCTCCTGCTTCAGCCTAAGACTACAGACTCAGCTGGTGTTTTGTTTTTGTTTTGTTTTTTTTTTACATAGACAGGGTCTCCAGTCTCACTATACAACCCAGGCTGGTCTTAAAGTACAGTTCTTAAGTGATCCTTCCTCTGCTGCCTCCCAAAGTGCTGGGATTACATGTGTGAGCCACTGCACCCGACCTCAGAATCTACTTTAGGCAAAAGATTGAGAAGCAATAGAAAAAAAGAGAGGGTAGGAAAATTAGGGAGGGGAGAGAGAAACAGAAACAGAGACACACACAGAGAGAGAAGGAGAATAAATTAAATTAAAAGAAATCCTTTTAGAAATCTCAGAGGAGGGAAGGCTATTTTGGAAGCTACTGCAAAAGCCTAGTAGCAAAATAATAAAAACCTGGTCTAGGGTGGTAGCTGCAGGAATGGGAAGGAATGGAAAAGTGGATTAAAAGACTTTGATAACTGACTGTGGTGAGGTGGAGGAGGAGTAAAAGTCCAAGATTTCAAGCTCAAGGAACAACTTAGAGAATAGTTTAGGAAACTGTATTTTTCTAAACACACACAAGCAGATCTCCATGAGTAACCAAGACCTACCCAAATGCAATTTTCTTCCTGCCCTGTGAGCAAAGAATGCTAGCAAATGAAAAGTGGGAAATGATTTTTTTCTCACTCTAGGGCTCATATATCATGGCAACAATAATATTAATTTAGTAAGTAATTGATCCCAGACACAAATAAGCAGGTTTGGAATTGTACTGCCCATCACACCTCATTCAAGGGCACATTGTACCAAGTCACACCATCCTGACTGCTCACAGGGGCTCTGCAAAATCCCCCAAATTCTGCCTCCAATCAGAAGACACCAGCTTTGTTGAGGTTTAACTATGTTCAAATCTAGGATGTGCCCAAACATGACTGAGGCATTGTTTTCTCTCCCTCAGCCCTCCGTATGTTAAAAGCATCTATTAAAATGTGTCTGAAATGGAAAGCACCCAACACACTGTCATTAATTTAAGGAAATAAAATTACACCATATGAAGGGTTATCATAAGGAAGATGGTGACCAGCTGTTCTTTATCTCCTCTGGGTTAGAATAAGAGAAAATGGGAGGGAATTCAATTGGAAATTGAATCAGGAGTGGGAAATTGACAGAAGGAAGGAAGTACAGCCAATGAGAGCTACAAGACTGACAAACGGTAGAGTTGTCAGAAATGGGCATACGAGATTTTTATGGGGGTGGAGAGGAGAGGGATTCTGTCAGCTTGAGGTAGAATGAGGTTTTATTTCTCCCTCTCCCCTTGGGTGCCTGATGGCCTTAGTGTGTCTTTCTTCTTTCACCCCTTTCCAGGCAAACACTGTTTTTAAATTTTTATTAAAGATAGAAACTATTGAGGTGTTTTTGTTATATAGATCGAAGCCATCCAGTAAATGAATGAAGCGGGAGGTAGATTATCAGAGTCTCTTTTATAAAGTAGCTGATACTCTCCTGTATCATCCAGTCCATCCCTGCCTAGAGAATTCAGGACTTGCTTGGATTTGGGAAATGGACAGGATAGATTTGAAATCCTGATGATTTTAAAGGAATCTCTCATTTCTACCTGGCCTAAATTTTGAGCAATCTCATTTAATCAATGACTCCCAGAGCCTGCACCCTCTCTAGTACCCCTCTTTTCCTTTCACTTTGAGACATCCAGAGCCACAGTCTCCATAACAATATGTTCTTAACAAATAATTTGCACGAGCCATTTTCTTTCTAGTATATATTTAAATCACTTGTTTTGTCTCTTCCAGTTGTATTTGTATATACATTGTAACTCTCACTGGGGAACCATAGGCCTAGTTCTCTGGTCAAGAAATTTCAAAATATCAGCAAAAGAGTAGAGAAAATTTTTCTCTGGAAGAGATCTGTCCAAATCCCAACACTACACAAAAAAGGAGGCAGTTTGCTCTACCTACCTCTAAGTGCGGTTTGGTTATAAGTGATCCTCCATTACAACTGAAATCCCATTAAAACTGAATGGAAATCAGGATACTTTTCAAATGTGCAAAAAAAAAATCCAGACATACCATACAAGAACATCAGACAATGTCTTTGGGATTAGTCACTGCTGATTACACAAATTCTAGTTATAACCCTAGAAAGGAAAAAAGTACAGGCCAGGTGTGGTGGCTCATACTTTTCATTCCAGCATTTTAGAAGGCCAGAGAGGAAGGATCAGATTGCTTGAGCCCAGGAGTTCGATACCAGCCTAGGCAACATAGCAAGACTTCCTCTCTGTTAAAAAAAAAAAATTAATTATCCAAGAGTGGAAGCTTGCACTCATAATTTTAGCTACTTGGGATACTGAGGCAAGAGGATCACTTAAGCCTAAGAGGTCAAGACTGCAGTGAGCTATGATCTCACCATTGCACTCTAGCCAAGGCAAAGAGCAAGACCCTGTCTCTAATTTTAAAAAAAGAATATAAAGATACATAAACATCATACTGTCAATGGAGGAGGAACAAAATACTGGAGACTTTCAGAGGAGGGAGAGAAGTAAAAGTTGGTTGAATTAAGAAAGGATACATGAGAGAGAAGATACTCGGTTAATATTAGGGTGATATTTGGTAAAACTAGGGTATAATTCAAAGTAGTCTAGGAGCTGAGAAAAAAGCATTTGGGGTCAGCAGAGCAGCATGAATGAAGACATGGAGTTAGGAGGGTGACCCAGAAAATATGAGAAATTAGTTTGGCTGGTGCACAGGGTCTACCTAGGGAAGCACAGGGAACTTAGGGTGAAAAGGTAGGTTGGGGCCATGTCTTAGATTGTCCTGAATGCCCACCAGGATGAGAAGATGATATGCCACCCAGTAGATGAGGGTGACTTGAAGTTTATAAGAAGGAAGCAAGCCAGGAGTCACATAATCCAAAAGATCTGAGCTGAGGAGTCATCTAATTCTTACTTGATACAAGAATTTTATAGTTCTACCCTTGCCCTTGGGTTTGGCCTTCCTGACTGGATGACATGTAAGACCTGAGTGAACACAGATTGGTCTGTTTATATAATCCATCATAACCCTACTCCTGCATTCTTGTCTTCTTAAATTGCACAAGTTCCCCATGTGGGTCTAGAACAGAAACAGTTCTAATTGAAAAGAACAGAAGGAGAAATGCTTTTCAATAATAATTCTTGGCATTCACGTTGCCTTTATCTTTCACTGAGGAACACTTCCATTGAAAGCCTCGCATTACCCCCATGTTGAGGAATGTTGTAACCTATAAGAGAAATGGGGGAGGGGTATAGTGAAGAAAAGGAGGCAGGGCTGGGGATAATTCACTCCATGGATAGGCATGAACCTTTGAAGTCTGTCGTCCTGTCACCCTCATTTTTCCTGGCAATTCTAAAGCAAGCATGAGCCCAGTCTCCAAATCAGCAGAAACCTTGAAAACAGTAAGGGCCGGAGAGACAATTTGGTCCCCTCCAAATCAAAGCAGCACTCATTTTGTTTCTAAGTGTCGTAAAGTTGGTTGATGATGATAATCTACTCCCCTGCTGACAATCTGTGTCAAATTTTCAGCCTCACTGAAAATGCTTGTGATGTGAACACTTTCAGAGAAAAGGAAAAAAAATGAAAGAAAGAAAACACACACAACCCCCTCGTAACTTCAGCTCTCTTAATGGACAAGTTGACAGAGTCCTTAGCTAGCATCTCTCTGGGTCCCCACAATAATTACAGGCTGGAAAGGAGAGTTGTGTTTCATGTGATTAGAGACTGTTTGTGCTTCTGTCCATTAGGAACAAAGAGGAGGAAACATTTTTAAGAACTTGACACCAAACATTTTTCACTAGGGAATTTTACTCAGTTACTTGCAAAATAATCTCAAAGATGGTCATTTCATCATTAAAACGTTCTTTTAAAAATTTATTACAATCTTGTTTAGAGCTGATTTTGATTGGTGGCACTTTGGAAATTATGTGCTTGATTTAGCACCGTCTTCTCCTAAAACCATACCAGCCACGCCCCCTTCCCCACCGTTGTTCCACTTAATTGACTCAGGCTCTCACTTTCAGCTGCCCAGACATTGATGAAGACATACAGCACACAACTCTTTAGCAGTTCCCTTTCCCTCTTACATCAAGGGAATCCATCAACCTGGAGAGAAAGGGGGGAAAGAAAGTCCCTGGGGAAGAAAGAGGAGGGGTGGGTGAGGGTTGGAACGGGGGCTGGTCTCTCAGAAAGGACTAGAATTAGAAACGAGTTTTCTTTGCTGAAATAAATCTCTTTATAGCTTGATGTTGGTGATATGGCTAGTCCGGGAAGGAATGGGAAATAGAAGAAAGAAACCCACTTAACATAGCCTTAAAACTCAAGGCATCTGAGCCAAGAACTTTGCAGGGAAATTCATTCCTAACCCCTCCTGACCTCTTCCAATATTGTATCATCAAAGGCCTGAGCCCGATCAAAGTTTCCATCATGCACTCCATTCTCTACCTTTTGACAACTGACCAAAATTCCCTTCAGCCTGAACAATACAGTTCAGATCCCATTTCCCCATGTAGCTCCCCTTAGCCCATTATCATACCCTGGCCTCTCCTTTCTTTAAAACCTATGTTCACTTATGATTACTACCACAAAGACCAGATTCTCATTAGTAAATGTCCCTGTCAAGAGCAGAGTCCAAAGTTGTGGTGACTATAATACTGATATAGTTGCATCTGTGCAACCAGTTATCAGGGTGCATCAGGATGAGGTGGGTTGAAGTGGTGGGACATATAACCTCTTTAAATGTCTACTGCATAGGTATCCCTTCTCCAGATAAGGGCAAAAGGTATATTTCTTACAGGGAGGAAGGGAGCTGAATTGCTTCTTGGCATAGGAAGAGAAGGCATTAAGTGGGAAGGAGGCAGAGGAATGGAAATAGGCCCCTTGTGCCTGCAGAGGGGTCTGCTTCCCATAAGTCCCATGAGGCTGATACATCAAAAGGAGAAAAAGGAGACAGGCCCTGTGTTTGTGATTTGGAAAGATGCTATCAAGAAAGGTGCTCCTGAATCAAATTAATATAGCATTTTCTGTTGTTGGGAATGGGTGTGGATAGTCTATGTGTGCTTTAAAAAAAAAAAAGGCATCTGTGGAATTTATGTTCTTCTTAAGTGTGGAAATTAGATTAGCAACACTGAAGATGGCCAGGCCAGGTCAGGTAGGAAAGGCACAAAAAGGCCCTTATTTTATAGCTATGAAAAAAAATATTGATTTTTCTAGTCTAACATCTTAACATACTTTCTCTCTTACTCCACACTAAGCATATGTACAACACACACACACACATTTTGTTCATTCTTTCTCTGACAACTAATATTTTTGTTCTCTTCCTCAAAATTGTCCCCATCTAAGCCTGCAATGCTCATTCCCTACTTTCAAATTATTTAAAACTTGTCAGGCATTCAATGTTATGCTGCGATGCTGTCATCTCCTTTAAACCTTTTCTGACGGCTCTGGAAAAACCAACAATGTCTTTTCTCTGAAGTCCTACTGCATTAAAATTCTGCTCTACATTCCCTAGCACACACATGTTGCATGTGGGGGAGGCATTGTGGGTGGGAGCACAGGTGTGTGCAATTCCCATTGGAAACTTGAGTTCCAGGTAGGAGAATTCTATAAACATGCAATAGGTCTCAATAAAAGAAGATAACTGAGCAGGTGACTATTGACTCAAACTCAGGGGGCTATAGTGATCCCCCACTAATATCTACTCTTGAAACATAGGAAGATTGAAGGACTGAAGAGATTGTATTATTATTTGCCTTTGTCAGTGACTACAGGACTGAGGAAGACCAAGAAGCACTTTTGGAGTCCTCTACCTTTATCCCAACAGTCAGCCTTGACTCTACCCCAGGCATCTGCTCATATCTCCTGTCTCAGGTAGGGGATAAATGCCATTTCCCATCAATACCAAATCCAGAATAAGGTTCCTCCAAGTGTCTTGGAGTCTGCTGTGGTTTGAATTTTTGTCCCCTCCAAAACTCATTGTTAAAACATCATTCCCAATGTCACAGTATTAAGACATGGGACCTTTAAGAGGTGATTGGGTCATGAGGGCTTTGCCCTCATGAATGGATTAATGCATTCATGGATTAATGGATTAATAAATTCATGGATTAATAGATTATCAGACAAGGTTGGACACATTCAAAGTGGACGGCCTTAGACAATATATAGGTTATCAAGGGATTGGGTAAGTTATCGTGAGAGTAGTTCTGTTATAAAAGCCTGTTTGGCTCTCAGTCTTCCACTCATGCCCTGTGATACCTTCCATCATGTTATGATACAGCACAAGGCCCTCACCGGAAGTCAATGATATGTGTCTCTTCGACCTTGGACTTTCCAGTCTCCAGAACTCTAAAAAACAAATTTATTTCCTTTGTAAATTACCCAGTCTCAGGTATTCAGTTATAGCAACCAAAAATGGACTAAGGCAGAGTGATAGAATCTCAGAGAGTTCCCCCTGGACAAAGTACATATTCCACTGCAAAGGAAGTCATCAAACTATCCTCTCCCTATCCCCAAGATTTAATCCTGCTTAAAAAAAAAAAAGGAGGATCAGATATGAAATTTTGGCAAAAATTGCTTCTGTTCTTCCTTCCACATGTTTGATTTCTTCCAAAGCAAACACAGTAGACTATCTGATGAGTGACACTAGGGGTAAATAAACTGGACATGTTTGATGTAGCACCTTCTAAGTTGTTGAAACTGTCTGCCCACAGGGTGGATGTACTCAGTTCCACTTCTGATTCCAAAAGAAGACTGGGGTCTCAGGTGGCCTCACAGTGGTGGGCCTGGAGGCTTATGTCTCCCTGTTTTCACTATTAGAGATTAACAGGCAAGAGAGAGTGATTTTAAGTAAGTCTGACCACAAGTACAAACCACACATACTCAACTCTAGTATTACCACTGTTTTATCTCCAATGTTTTATCTCAGATCTGCTTCTCAATTGATTCAAAACTTAAGTGGAGACTTAAGGGGGTGACAGCAATTAACAGCCTGAAAACCCCAACTGTTAATGCATTGCTTAAGAAACCTTGAGATAAGCACAAAGACTGAAATTTGGAAATGAAAATAACACATGGAGAGGCTGATGCTCATATGCAGAGATTCGGGCTTCCACAGGTCACAAGGGATTTGACCTTTTAGGACAGTACAGCTTTTTTAAGCTATGACCATGAGCAAGTGACTGTTTTTTGTTAAAGTTGCAGGGTTGCTCTTAACCAACTCAGGCCTATTTTAACACATGCTGGCCTTCCCATGCACAAACTGAATAGGTCTTAGAAAGAGACATGGGCTACTAAGATCTCTTCCAATATTTTATCACCAACAAATGACTGTACTTAGAGGGTCAAAAAGAATACTGCATATTGCAAGGTTGAAGGGCTATCCTGCAAAATAGGGTAGATGTTCTACAATGTTTTTCTTCCCTTTTTTTGAGTATTATAATTTAGTTATGTTTTATTTCTTTATTATCATATTTTGTGGTTTTTATCTGCTATTTTATGTTGATTAAGTATATCATTTAAGACTATTGGAATGCAACCAAGGGAGAAATAGAGATCACCTGAAGATTGAAAATAAGCATTTGAAGTGGCCCTTTTGACATCAACTCTGGCTGCAGTACAGGTCATGACATCATATTTTCTCCTAATGGGAAGAGGCTGAGTAAATGTATGCCTGTATATGTGAAAATGCTAATAATAATAGCTACCATTTCTTAAGTGCTCACCTTCTGATCCATTCTAAGTGCTTTACATGTATTTGTTACAACAACTCTATAAGGTGATTGCTCTCATTATCCTCATTTTATGGGTGAGGATGCTAAAGCATAGAAAGGTTTAAATAACTTTCTTAAGGACAAAATAAAACTAAAATGGTGGAACCAAAATCCGAACCCATTCAGTTTGATGCCAGACTCTACACTCTTCACCACTAAGCTTTAAAAATAATTGCTTACTGAGGCAGGGACATTTTTGGAACTATCTGTGTGAGAAGAGAAAGCAAGAAGCAGAATTTGCAGACCTGTCTTGCCCATTTCCCTGGTCACAGCTGATTGAACTAGGAGTGGACACTTGACACAAGAACCATGAATGCAGAGAATGGTGAGCACCCTAGGACCTAGAATCTAAAAGACAAATTCGTTAATCAAATTCTCTCCAAGGGTTTGAAGCAAGTTACATAGAGAAACTTGCCAATATTGAGGGTGGGTGTTGGAACTGGAAGGCTGTACAATTTTAGCTACCATGTTATACATTTGGAAATGAGGAAAATGAGTAAGCAGAAAAAGCTGGCTGGCAGAAAAGAGAACAGAATAGAAATTTAGAGAAAATCTGAGATAAACATGCAATATCTGAGAAAAAAAAAATTTCAGTTTTCTTGAGCTTTCTTGAGTGCATTTCTTTTTTTCTTGCAATCTATGTAGTCCAACTAACAAAGTGTTACAATTGTCTCTCTATTTTAGTTATTCAAGCACCAAACACAACGTCTGCAATACATTTGGTGTTCAGTAAATGCTTTTCTTAATAAAAGTATAAGATTGATGTTGAATAAAAACATAATCCTGTGATTCTGTGTTGGACAGCCCAAGGTTAAAGCAACATATTTTTATTCTATACTTATTTATTGTTATGTAGCAAAATATTTTCCAAATACTTGATTGGGTACAAAATCTTAGACTGCCCCCAAGTTTCTGGTTCATATAGGCACTGTAAGCCTTGGAAGGAACAATAATAGTTGTGTGCTTCCTTCATAGTTCCAAGAGACTCTGCCACTGCCCACCACCCCACCCCAAGCAGAGTTGCCAGATAAGACACAGGATGCCCAGCCAAATTTGAATTTAGAAAAACAACAAATCTTTACTATACGTATGTCCCAAATGCTTCATGGTACATATGTATACTTTAAAAATAATTTGTGCTTATCTGAAATTCAAATTTAACTGGGCATTCTGTATTTTTATTTGAAAAATCTGGCATTTACCAAGGGTCAATTTTCCTCCAAATAGCCAGGCCAGCTCAAGAGTTCCAGTTCTAGGAGTTGTCCTTCCATATCAACTCACCCCATCTGATGCTGGTGGATTCTCCTCTCCCCCTATCCCATCTACTCAGAAGTGTATAGGTACACATATGAAGGTGCACGCATGCACGCGCATGCACACACACACACACACACATACACACACCTCACAAAAGGAAGAAGCTTTGATTTTTTTGACGTTGAAGAGGTAGAAGCTACTCTATTCAAAGCGTTGTTAAGTTCATTGTAAAAATTAGATGAACGTGGAAATACTTTGAACTTTTTTTCTTCACTATCAGTGGGGAGAGGTCTTACACCAACATAACTTCCTTTGCTTCCAAAGGATCCTTAGGACTACTATGCTAGACTTTCCCTAAGTGACTTAACATATGGAATTATTTCAGAAAACGTAACCTTATCCTTCCACATTGACCAATTCTTCAAATTATGGGCAAGAGGTACTACTAGCCTTCCTCAGCAGTGAACCTAAGGCATTATGGCATCCCTCTGGCAGGAAGAGACCTGCCCCTACAACCCAACAATACTTTCTTTAAGACCAGCAACTTAGAGAAGAGGAGGCAGGGTCATGGCCTCGAAGATTCTCACAGCAGCATGTCTCCTATAAGCATCATGAACTCCTCCTGCCATACACAACTCATGTCTAGGGAACTTCAGTCACACCACTCTCCCACAGCCACACTTAGAGAACATAAATGAGAGGCCATCTCTTTTAGTAACACTCATAGTCCCACGTGGTCTCTGTGCCATAATCTTAATTTATTTTTCATTTATTTAAGGCATCACCAAACTTGCCTCATTTAATCCTCACAGTTACCTTGTCATGAGGGTATCACTACACTCTTTGCAAGTGAGGAAAGTGAGGCTGGAAGGAGCTCAGTAAGGGGCTTTCCTTTGTCCCCAATAGGAACTGGCAAAGCTGTGACTCAAACTCAGATTTTGTCCTCCCGAGCCCTGAGCTTCTCCCTAATCCCCTCCCCCTGACTCAGGTAAGAGTACGTGGCCTGTGTGATGATAAGGTTTGCTGGAAGATGTAATATTCTCTATGTGTGTGGGAGTGAGGCAGGGACTGGCCCCACCTGATACCCAGGAAGGCAGAGAAAATTAAAATTACATTTCCCAAGCAAGTGAGAAAAGCACAGTGGGTCAAAGGATGGCTGGAATTTGAAGACGCCCAGCCCTCAAACAGACTAATCTTCCTGAGCCAGGGGCAAGAGGTGCTGCTTGTCAGTTATCCAGGGCACACTAGATCGTTGCAGAGGGCACAAGCTCTCCTAAACCATTGCACTAGATGTTAAATGAAGCAATTAAAGATGAAGGGGACATTTTAATTACCAGACTTGGCCAGCTCCAAAGGGGCCCAAGTTTCAAGTGAATGTGAAGACTCAATTATGCTGAAGGACCGCAAGTCACCTGGCATCAGGAGGTTGATTATCTGGAAACCCAAGGTGGAGGAAAAGGGACGCCAAAGAGTATAGCAGGGGGGAAAAGGGTGCCACATGACAGAAAATTCACAAGACAGCAGGAAAATGCAAGCGATCCATAGCATCCTAATGTGTGGGATGAACCCGCCTCTCAAGGGAGAACAGGCAAATTAATCCCATTAGCAATTTTAGAAATATCCTTTTCTCTTCCTTCTAATGGATATATGATTTTCATTGTTTCAGAAATTGTTTCAGTCAAATATTTCATGAACTTTTCACCTTTCCATCTTCCCCAAACCAGGCTTTCCACCTGCCTCCAACACCAGCAAGCCCAAGACAGGTGCCATTGCAATGCTGGAGCCAACCCTGTCCTGTCCAGAACCTTCCAAGGGAGGTTTACCCTGTGGGGCACCCAGGAATAAAGAGGAAAAGTGACTGGCATTGAGGATGCCATTTATCATTTTTTGGAAATATTTATTTAATAATGATCACTAAAACTCTAGTTTATATGGAATTACAGTATTTTTTCCTCTTTCTCTTTTCCTAACATATTTTAATATAAATTGGAATTTCAAAAGCAAACTTTAAAAGCCTTCTACACCTGTGAGAGATGTGTCTAGAGACCATCCCATTTTCCTACATTTAAGACTGCTGACAGGATGTGGTGGCTCACACTTGTAATCCCAACACTTTGGGAGCCTGAGACAGGAGGATCATTTGAAACCAGGAGTTCGAGACCAACCTGGGCAGCATAGCAAGCCATTAAAAAAGAAAAAAAAGACTGTTGCTCTTTTTGTATCATAAAACACTACATATCTATGAGCAGACCTGTTTTCAAGCAGGTACACAGAGGCAGCTAGGCTCACCCTCTGGTCAGGCGACTTACTATCAGTCACTAGCCTGGCACATGTTGGATTCAGATAAACTAATGGTTAGCTCCAAATTTGAAACCAGAACCTATCTATCTGGGCTTCTAACTTTAGTACCTTTCTCAGATAACACTGTATATCTTTGAAGTTTTACCTAATTTCTAAAAATAAGTGCACAGTCCAATTGACCCTCAGTGGATTCATTATCATATTTCATGTTTTCTTTTCCTAGGCTCCACATAACCTGCTAGCCCAGCCCAAGAGATGTCTAGAAATATGAATAAGAGTCATTAACTCACTCATCTTCATACCTCCTTATTTTCATGGAGCTAGGGCTAGCTAAGATCACTGGATGGTATTAGGGGAACCCTGGCTCATTTTCCTCAGCAGGAAGGAGGGTCTATAACTCCCTTGGATGAAGCCTGCCTCCCTGCCCAGCAGGAAAAAGACCCTTTTCAGACTGAAAGTCAGCAGCATCATGGGGAATGAGCTGACAGCTGAATAGGAAAGGAGACAATAGTTGCTTAAGAAGAGCAGGCCAGCCCCTGAGAAGCAGGCCTGCCCGCTAATGAGTGGAACCATCCCTGTGCTGCAAGCTGGGAGAAGGATGGAGTGCCTTTCAGCAAAGACGCATTTTGACTTCAATGTTCAAAGCAAAGACCTACTTGCAAGAATCTGTGTCCCAGAATCCTGATCTGAGAAAGGTTTTCTGGAGGTCAAGTTTATTCCTCTGCATTCACGATTTTAAATATCATCTAAACAATAGTATCTGGGCATGTGATTGGGAAAATGAGGAGTGGCACCTGGTATATTCTAAAAACTCCCCAAGGAAAAATATGTCTCAACCTTTTTCATTTTCCCAGCCCCACCTCTCATACTGACAAGAAACAAACGTAGGAAGTCATCGCTGCCTCTCGGCACAGCCCCTCATGCCCCTATCTCCCCTTTCCCACACTTTTTGCCATCAGATTAATTTGTAGATGCTGCCCTTCCACACACCCCTGAGACAGCTAGGAAAGCTTTGTTTTGGTTTTGACAGATGGGGAAACCAAGGCAGAAAAAGTAATTGAGAAAGGGGCCCGGAGGACGGGTGCAATCTGGTTCTCAACCCACCCAAACCTTCCAGTGTCACTTCCCCATGGAGCAGAAGAATGGAAGTGCTCTTTCTCTTTCCTCTGTAATTAAATCAGACCGTCACCACTTCAGTAAAAACAACATTTGTTTAGGGAGAAAAGGGGGAGCACACTGTGTGGTGTAGCCTTTCCTTTGAGCCACCCTGACAGAAACAGCACCGGGCCCATGAGTGCCTGCTGGCTCCCCTTTGTAGTATCCCCCATTCATCACTGCTTGCCTTTCGGGGCAGCTAAGCAGAGGGCTGGAAAGAGAAGAAAAAAAAATGACACAAGCTTCCAAAAACACAGTGGTGTTTTTTCTTTTCTTTTCCTTTTTATTTAAAAGTCCAAAATGTAAAGTGCGGGCTCAGTTAATCAGAGGGCTAATACTTTCCATTTCAAAGCTCCTTTAATCTGAGGAGACATTTCACAAACATCCCTTCTCCAGGCATCCCCTCTCCCATCCCATTAATAAAATAATAATGCTGTCTTAAATTTAAAGAGTAGGCGTCGATTGGAGTAGTGTGTGCAAATTCGTTCATCCATCCTCCCAGGTCTGAATTCAGACCTGCAACCCCAGTGATCTGCAAATAACAAATAGGATCTCCTCCTTTTGAAATGTACTCTATGGGTCTTCTTTGTTTTAAGAAAGCCTAGTATATGAAACACTTAGCAAACAGGCAAATTTTCCTCATTACAAAAGTCTGGGGGAAAATAGAGTAGCTAACAGAAGCCTACACTGGGAATTAGGAAGGCTGGGTTCAACTCCACTCATGGCTCGTTAATGCATGAGTATACTTATTCTACCACAAACAAATGCATACCATGTCCCAGCCCTTCTGCTAAGGGCTGAGGTTAAAAGGTGAACAAAATACAATCTCCTTCGAGCATTCCAGGCCTGGCTTAGCCACTGATCAGCTATGTCCTTGAGTTAGTTACTCAAGCAATGTAGGTCTCAGATCTCCCTTTTGAAGAAGAAAAGTAATAGCTGGCTTCCCTCTAGCTAGCAGAGGGAGAAGGTAGTAAACCTGTGCATTTAAGTGTTTCTTTACAGATCATTAACTACTATATAGGAAATGGAGGGTCATAGGAATAATAGAATTTCTGAGCTAGAAGGAACCAAAGAAATCAACCATCCCCACTCTTTCATATAAAAAGAGAGTCTTAGAACTAAAATGTCAGAAGCCCCTGTCTGTTGAAAATCCATCAGAAATGAAAACAGAGCATCTTTGAAATAATAATATAAGACAGAGAGCTAGGTTAGGTAATTTATACCGATTAACTGGGGAGACGGGTTGCTCAGGAGGAGAAATCAGGAGACTTGAGTTCTAGTCTTGAATTTTTCACTAATAGCTAAGTCCAGGGATGAATAATTTAATATCTTTTAAGTACTAGTTCTGTGGGCCACCTGTAAAATGAGAATTATGGAGGATGAAAACACAATGCAATAGAAAAACTTTGGAGTTCTATGAATTTGGATTTGAGTTCTGCCTCTGCCATAGTTTTAGCTGTGGACCTGGAATAAATTAACTAAAAGTAACTCTCTGAGTCTCAGCTTCCACTTCTGTAAATTGGGTATAATTTCACCTCCCCAATGAGATTATTAAGATTAAATGTGGCAAAGCACATAAAGTACTTGAACATGGTGAGTACTTTTAATAAATGTTAATTTCTTCCCTTCCTAGATAACCTCTTCTAACATTAAAATTCTATGACTATGAAATGTCTCCTCAAAATGTGATCTCATATAAGTATATTGGCTTTACTGCCTTCTCACCCTACAAGGTGGAGAGGAGCCAGACACATTTCTTCTAATAGAAGATGAAATGGAGATCTGAAAGTATGACAACTCACTCAAGGTCACAGCAGGTTAGCCGCAGAAATGGGTGTTGAATCTTTGCTTCTAGCCTGGAAGTATTTCTCAAAGAAACTATCTGTAGCTAAAAAAGGGAACCCCCTTACTTCCTATCAGTCACCTCACCATGAACTCAAATGGCTTAAAAGAACAGCAAAAAAGGAGAGAAAGAACTCAGATTTATAGAGTCCCTACTTTACCACTGGTACCTCATTTAATCTCAATAATCCCACAGGGTAGTAAGTACCCTTTTTTTATCGGTGAGAAAATAGAGGAACAAAAGTGAGAAGGAAGTTGTCCAACATTCCTAAGACTAGTGAGTGATGAAACCAGAATTTTTCAGGGCATAAAGCGAGTGCTCTTAACTTCTATTCCACAGTCTGGGGGTCATCACTGTGGTGCATATATGCAGAGTAAATCTTAACCATCAACAGATCTCTGTGCAACCATAAAAGGTTCAGTCCCTAAAGCATGCAAGGAACCCTTTCTTCTACTCCACAATCTCATTTATGATCTTTAATATGAAACCCCAAAAGAGTACTTTCCAACCTGAAATTTACTTATACTTCCCTGCTACACACTTCCTCAGAGCCAAAGAGAAAGTCCCAAGAGGTCTGGAGCGTCTGGGGACAATAGTCAACATCTCTGACCATCCCTAGGCAAACAGAACTGGTGATTTCATAGGCTTCAAAGATTCCCAGGACAAGGGAGCATGTGGCATGTTTTAGGGCTAAAGCTAGCAGCTGATGATAAATGAAAAAAGACTTTTTGAACAGAATGAATGTAAATGAGAAAAGAAGCCCCTGGTTAGGGAAGTTATTCTAGCAAGTGGCTATATAAATGTCTTTATATTGTTATTTCCAATATTAGTTTGTTGTTCCTCCATGAAAGCTGATTTATTTGAAATGTTATTACTAGAAACACCCTAATCTTTTGGTAATAATTCATATACTGGAAGATTACAGTTTTGGAAGGCAGCCCAGTGCTGTCTGGAATCCTATTTATGGATTAAAGGATTTGAACAGCATTGCAAGCAAGATCTCTAAAGAGTAGGATAATGTAAACCTGGTTCCATATAAAATGCTTTACCCCAGCTATAGTAACCCCATTAAAGTCAGATTGTTAGAGGACACTGGGCACGAGGACTTTCATTACACTAAACCAGCATATCACTGCCCCTGAAGAGCAGGGATTTTTCAAGCCCAGTTGCCCCTTGTTTTGACAGACTATGCTTAACTTTCAGTTTTTGCTTTCTCCCGGGACATGCCAACCTCACATAATAGGTCTTGACTTTTTGAAAGGCTATATCTAGGTAAAGGAAAAAAAATAATTTGTCACAGCAAAGGCAACAGTGACATGGATGACATGGACCAAGTGATTTTTGTTCTCAGAAACCTTCAGTGACTTTAGGGTTAGACTTACTTGAGACAGAGGAGTCCTAATTTAAAATTCAGATTTCTGGATTCCATCCCAGATTCATGAAATCAGTATATACGAGAATGATACCTTACCTGGGAATCTGCACTTTTAACAAGTGTCCCAGAGGCATTTCAGGTTAAGACTGATCCCTGGTCTACCATAAGTGCCCTTTTAGTGAGTAGTACAGGCCTTGACACTGGAAGAAACCAGAGAAGACTAAATACATCTGGCAAGAGAGGACAAGGGTCACTGTTGGCCATAGTGAGGACAAAGCACTAACAAGACCCTAGATGAGCTACTAAGAAAAAAGAGCACTGGCATGCTTTTTTGAAGGCTCTTAGGGACAAGTGGTAGAAAGGCCCTGTGTGTTGGACTCAGGATCACCAGTTCCCACTATCTGTTGGCTGAGTTACCATAGGTTGGTCATTTAACCTTTCTGAATCTGAGTTTCCTCATCTTCAAAGAGATAAAATCTACTTGCAAGGCTGTTAGGAGAATTTAATGAGGTTACCATATATGACAAATGTCCGACATATAGAGGGTGGTCAAGAAATAGCCATAGCACCCACAGGTATTATCAAAAAACTGGCACACTACAGAAAGGTGGTCGCTGGCTTTGAAATAAAAGACTCCTAGTTTTGCACTTCACTTTTCCATCACACACTCCTATCAGGCGCCCAACCAAAAGTGCCATTAGAACTAACTGGGCTCAGTAGAAGAATAGAAACAGCGGGAGGGAGGCAGGAGAGAAAAAGGACAGACCAATGTCACCTTTCCCTTCAGAACCACTGTCTATTAACACAGAGTCATCAAGCACTTCATGAACATCATCTGCCACATAAATAATAGATAATAATTCTAATTATACCACCATCTAAAACTTGACTTAGGAAGTCTTTTTTTTTCCTCCAACTTATTTAAATCACCTCAACTAGATCTTATTTTATTTTATGACTTCCAGTCTCTGTTCAATGACTCAGGTCTGGGTTCTGACTCCAGACACAGTACAGGAGGGAAGATTTCTTATCAGACCCACTGTGGAAAAAGGGAGCCATCCCAGGGGAGCTGGGGACTCTAGGGTTAGACTCACTTGAGACAGGGGAGTCCTAATTTAAAATTCAGAATTCTGAATTCCATCCCAGATCCATGAAATCAGCATATATGAGAATGA
The DNA here is from genome assembly GCA_963574415.1 of Tarsius wallacei. Classification (NCBI taxonomy): domain Eukaryota; kingdom Metazoa; phylum Chordata; class Mammalia; order Primates; family Tarsiidae; genus Tarsius; species Tarsius wallacei. The sequence goes on from CAUYQG010250653.1 coordinate 55,440, forward strand.
TATCTTACCTAGGAATCTGCACTTTTAATAAGTGTCCCAGAGGAACTTCACGTACACCAAACTTTGAGAGTGGCTCTCCAACGATTCCTCCTAGGACAGAAGAAACCAATGGATGTCAATGTCATTCAGGACTTGTAGGGAGCATGATGATAAAGAACATTTATGTTGTGTTTTACTGTTTGCAAAATGCTGTCACAAACATTATCTCATACTAAAAAGTGTGCACACAGACAAAATAAATATGTCCATACTGTAAATTATTTATATTGATAAACAATACAGTTTACCTCATGTACTCACACTGTCAGAGAAAGAACTGTTCTGCATAAACAAATTTGCTAGAAAAATGGGGATTTAACTCTTTGAATGTCAAACATTTGAAACAATTAATATCACTATTTTTTTGGAAGGAATTAAACAGCCCCCTGCCTTAATAAACCAAGGATTTTTAACATAACTTAGCATTATATTGACTTAGGGTCATCAATAGTATGATCTGCTTGTGTACGAAACTGTAATAGCCATAATGTATAATGATATACTTAGAGCATCTGTTGTGTAAAATGCTGTTTTTCATAACATCTTTCGGCCCCAAACTTGAGGCATTTTGCTTGTCATTTGTAGCTTTTTGGAGTCCTCTTAGATCAGCTGTCAAATGTCACTTCCTGCCAATAAGACGAAAGGCACCCCTTCCCTCACCCTTTCTAATTTACTACTTCTATTCTAAGGTAAAAGAAAATTGAGAAAGCATTTTAATCATATATACAATGAAAGGGAATTAACATTGAGGTTTTCTTGAATAGATGATCCTTAGAGTAATATTCATGAGATTGAATCTGAGTTTTACAAATTGCATTTTATCTGCTCAGAGGCCTTCTACTTACTTTGGTGCCAGCCGTCTTCAGGAAGTGGAATTGGGTCTGTATCTGACCTCTGCTTAAGAGATGTTAATGGTTGCACAGCTCTGATGAGGTTCCCAGAGCTGAGGGCCTGTTTACCAGGAAGATTATGGCCAAGGACCTGGGGTCACTTTTATATTTGCCACCATAGCATGGAGGGAAGGAATATGGAGAAACAGGACCACTCAGAAAAAGATTTAACATTGCTGGGTGAATTAGTAAGAATTATTTCTATTAAAACTGTCAGATCAACAATGTAGATTAGTTTAATAACCAGAAGAGATTTATTTGCTCAGAAAACAGGCAGGTTTCTCTCTCTCTCCGTAGCACTTGTCTGAAGCTGTGTGCATTGACAGTGCTCCCGTCTACTGCAGATGGACTTTCTCCACGCAGCAGGAAACATGCCCTACATCCAAGGTTGGTGGGGCAGGAGCAGTTCCCCAAAGGAAGTGGGAATCAAGCTTAGCAGAAGAAGGGGAGGAAGGATGTTACATGGACCAAACAAGGGATGCCCGCTCTGGCGAAGCAATGACTCAAGTCCCTCCTGATGAGGGTAAGTAGAGTCTGATGAAAACAGGCAAAGCAAGGATGAGGAATCATGTCTCCTCCCCCCACACAGGGGTTAGCTCAGGAAAGCTGGAGCTGCAGAAGTGTCAATGCAGAGCTACCTCTCCCTCTCCCTCTCCCTCTCCCTGTGGAATCCTCACCAGAAGGATTTCAATGAAGAAGAAACTTTATTGTGGTGACTCTGTACCAGTCAGGGAAGACTAGGTTATGTTGTGGTAGCCAATAACCTGCGAATCTTGGCGGCTGAACATAATGAAGTTCTATTTTTCAACCCTACTACATGGGCAGTATAAGTTGGCAGGGGTGGAGGGGGCTTTGCTCACCATTGTCCTCACTTTGGGACCAAGCTGATGGTGCAGCCACTTCCTGAGAGTAGGGAATCACATCTCAGCTCTAGAAGCTTCTGTCTGCAAGTCACCCTCTGCTTCTATTTAGGCAAGTACAATTCTATCAATGTCTGGGAAATCTTTAATGAACAACACTAAAGACTACCAAAGATTCAGAGGATTTCTCAGCCTCAGAAGGAAGGGGAATTGAGAGAGGAAAAAAATGAGCCCTGCTAGACTCTACCTAGTGAATATAGCACTTCAGATTTATTTCCATTTCTCTATCCTTTATCCTCACCACCTTGCCCCATTCCACTGAAACAAAATGTGAGCGAGAACAATCTTGGCCATGAAATGATATTAAGGTAGATACACACAGGCATACAGACAGACAGAGAGAGAGAGAGAGAGAGAAAGAGAGAGAGAGAGAGAGAAATGATTGGTGATAAGAAAAAAACTAGAACAGGCAGTGGAAAGGCTCTAATTTGCTGACCGGGGTGACCTAGGAGAGACAGCAGAGGTGATATTCATCCCCAAAATGACCCCCTGGAAAGCACAGCATAGTACCATATGTAGTACTAAGGAAAAAACCTTCCAAAGTGGAAGAGAGAGAGAGAGAGAGAGAAAGGGGTGGGTGGAAGAAGGAAGGAAGGATGAGGGGAAAGAGGAGTGGGGGAGGAAGGGAGAGGAGAAGGAGGAAGAGGGGAAGGATTGACTTAGTGGGTACAATTAGCCTATATTGACATAGGTCAGACATTTATTTACCCAATACTTGCTAAGCTCCTACTCTATTGATCAAGTACCAAAGTTAAAAAGATGACTAAAAAACAGTCCTTGCCTCAAAAACATAATGTCTATAGGCAAACAGGCAAGCAAACAAAAAACATCAACACAAGGAGGCACTGGTATGTCAGAAGCAAGCCCAAAGTTTACTGGGCACCCCCAGAACAAACACTTAGCTCTAGATCCATGGCAGTCGGCTATGAATGTTGCCAAGATGAAGGAAATCTCTGAGATGAATCCTAAATGGCAAGTAGAAGCTAGCTAAATAAGAGGAGGTGATTTTAGAGAGGAGACAGCACATGTAAAAAGAATACCAGATGAGGGATGGGTGCTGCAAGTAGCATGGGATTGGGATAGGGGTGATGGTAAAAGGTGATAGTAGAAAGAACAGTCCATTGAGGGCTCTTTTTGGCTTGCAAAAAATTTAGATTTCATCCTGAGATAAATGAAGAGAATTTTAAGCAAGGGACTGAAATGGGCAAATTCATATTTCAAAAGAGTTGCTGTGCCTACATTGTAGAGGATGGACTATGGAAGTGCAAGACTGGAGGCAGTGGTGGGAGGCAGACCAAGGGCTTTTCTAGTCATCCAGGCAAAAAAATATTGAAAGCATGAACTGAATCCAGGGCAACTGAAGGAGAAGTAGGTATCCAAAATCTTATCCAAATTGGTTACTTAGAGAAGCAGGCACTTGGAAAGGGAGTCAGACAGGACCTGGAGAGTAGAGACACCATTCTATTGATTTTCTTTCTTGGACCTTGCTACTAACAAAGGTTTGCTGAGAACCATGACACTCAGAGGGTAAAATTACTTGGTGATCTTATCCCCTATACACTGTCAAACTCATTCCCCTAGAAGTCATCAACCACATGAACTACATGACCCCCGGATAAGCCCATTACAACACTAAGAAAAAAGTCTTCCAAAGTAGAAGAGAGAGACAGAGAGACAGTGAGAGAGAGAGACAGAGACAGAGAGAGAGAAGGGTGGGTTGAGGAATAAAGAGAAGGAGGGAGGGAGGGAGGGAGGGAGGGAGGGAGGGAGGGAGGAGAGTCAAATTAATTACTACAAGAGGCATCTCAAATAAACAGGGCAAAAAACTTATCTGGT
>CAUYQG010250665.1:0-26420 GCA_963574415.1 Tarsius wallacei
TTTTGTTTTTGAGTTGGAGTCTCATTCTGTCGCCCAGACTGGAGTGCAGTGGCCGCTCCCGGCCACCACAGCCTCGACTTGCTGGGCTCCTGCGATCCTTCCACCCCACCTCAGCCTTCCAAGTAACTGGAACTACAGGCGCGTGCTACCATACCCGGCTAATTTTTTGATTTATTGTAGAGATGAGGTCTCACCAAGTTGCCCAGGTGGGTCTCGAACCCGCGGGCTCAGGCAATCCACTCACCTCAGCCTCCCAAGGTGCGGGATTACAGGCTGAGCCAGTGAGCCTGGCTGACACCTTTATAAGTGATCCAAGAACATCTACCTACCATGTGCCCAGGGTGAACCATCCCTCTTTTGGTGGCCTCTCTCCATGTTCCCTCTGGCTATTTTGTTTTGTATTTAATTCCCTTGTGAGCTGCCCATGGCCCATTTAGAAGTAGACTGGGATAAACTTTAAGTCAAATTCTATATCATGTTCATTATAGAAAGTCCAGATGATTTTCACCATATATAGAAGTTTGGCTTTTTAAAAAATTTTAGATTTAGGGAGTACAAGTACATATTTGTTACATGGACATATGGTGCAGTGGTGAGGACTGGGTGGCCCATTCCCCAGATACTTAACATTGCATCCCATAAGTAATTTCTGAACCCTAATCTCCCTCCCACCACCCCACTTTTTGGTGTCTCCAGCGTCTATTATTTCCAATCTTTGTATCCATTTAGCTCCCACATATGAGTGAGAACATGTGGTGTTTGGGTTTCTGAGTCAGTTCACTTAGGATGATGGTCTCCAGCTCCATCCATGTTGCTGCAAAGGACATGATTTCTTTCTTTCTTTTTTTTTTTTTTTTTTTGAGTTACTGTTTCACTCTGTCACCCAGGCTGGAGTGCAGTGGCACAATCATGGCTCACCGTAGCCTCAATCTCCTGGACCCAAGATGTCCTTCCACCTCAGCCTCTCAAGTACCTGGGACTACAGGTGCACACCACCACACCTGGCTAATTTTTTTATTTTTGTGTAGAGACAAAGTCTCTCTAAGCAATCCTTTCACCTTGGCCTCCCAAAGTGCTGGGATTAGCACATGAGCCATCGCTCCCAGCCAATGTTTGTTATGGCTGTGTAGTATTCCATGGTGTAGATGAACCACATTTTCTTTATCCAATCATTGGTGGGCACTTAGGTTGGTTCCATGTTTGCTATTGTAAATGTGTTGCAATGAACATATGAGGACAGGTGTCTTTCTTATATAATGATTTATTTTCCTTTGGGTAGATCCCTAGTAGTGGATTGCTGAGTCAAAACTTTTCGTGACTATAGGAGCCCAAAAGATAAATCTGAACGGAATTTCTGTCAGGTGTCGAATGACGTCATTATTTCAGGGAGGTTCCCCCTGCGGTAGTCCTTTTGGCCAAAAAGTCTGGTTGCTACCGGAAAGAGTGCTAAGTGATGATTGAGGAAAATACACCAAAGAACCAGGACAGGGAGCCAGGAAGATGCCTGAAACCACACTGAAAAGGGAGTCGCATCTGAGCCCCTCTTTTGCGGCTGATGTGCAGTGGACATGGCTCGTGGGTATTCTGTGTTTGGACTGGAGAGGGGGGCAAAATCCCTTCTCTAAGGGAAACCTCTTAGGCTTCTGGAATATCGCCATGGCCGAACTTCCCTCCAAAGGTAATAAAATATGTGCATCGGCTGATTAGGAACAAATGTCAGAGTGTCCACCATGATGGAAGTGTCTGATATATCGCGGTGGGAGCTCATGAATCTTTCATGGCTGGCCTATATTTAGGGGCTTTCAGTTTCTGAGGGTGATGAAAGGTCTGCGGAGATGCAGTTCTCCTAGTGCGCTGGCTCCTGCTGGGACTGGTGCCTATTTAAAGCACATCTCGTCTTTCGAACGTCCAGAGAATCTGCTGACAATGAGAAACTTTCTGGGGCCTGAAATTAGATGACAAGACCTCCCACTCAAAAAGCATTTATTAATTTATTTTAAAAATATGATATGGGTCGTCCATGTCAGGACTTGTGCTGGGCACAGTGGGAAAGAAGACAGGGCCCCTGACCTCTGAGCTTGCATGCTCCTTGGGGGACAAAGGTGATAGTAAGAAAACAAATAATCGAGGTAATGACAGGCTGGGATAATGGCTGTGAAACGGTGAGCAGGGTGATTTGGATATAGTGGAAGCACAGTGGTGACACAAGCTGATTTGCATTTTGAAAGATCACTCTGGCTGTTGGATGAGAAAATGGATTGCAAGGGGACAAAAGAGAAAGCCAAGACCCCAATTATCAGGTCATTGTAATGGTCCAGGGGAGAGATGGGGCTGGTGATAGAGGTGGAAGGAAGAGGCAGATTTGCAGTATCTATTCGAGAGAGAATTTGCTGATGGCATGGATTGGATGGCAGAAAGAAAACAAGCAGAAAAACTCCTAAACACACGGCTTAACAATCTTGTGGGTTGTGGTAACATTTCTCGAGACAGAGAAGACCAAGGTGTAGGTTTGAGGGAAATATGAGTATGCCATCATCTAAGTTATCTAAGTGTGACTGTCATCTAAGTATAGATATGCATAGAATTTTGGCTAGGGGTCCAGCCTGGAGATGCTAATTTTGGAGACATAAGCTCATAAATGGGATTGAAAACTTTGCACTGACCTGGAAGGACAGCTCAGGTAGAGAATGAGTCTCTGATCACTAACCAGGTCACATCCAGGAACACAGACACCATGGAAGGAACTGAGATGAAGGGGCCAGGAAGGAATTCCCTAGAAAGCAAGAGGAGAGACAGTTACACTCGGTTGGGTGGTCACCAGGGAACATGAGATCAGAGAAGCATCATTGGACTGTCCCACAGAGCCTATCCTGTCCCGAACTCGACAAGAGTAGTTTTAGGGGGAAGTCTCGCAGTGGAAAACAGATTGAGTGAGTCAAAGAGAAGCTGTCATGAAAAAATAGAGTTCACACTTTTCCAAATTGGTCTTTGAAAACTGAGCCCAGAAATGGGACGGTCACTAGACACTGAATACCAAGGAAGGGGAGCATTTGTTTGTAAGATAAGTTGGCGAGTCTGTAGCATTTTTGTTTGCTGATGGAAATGGTGCAGTAGAAAGGGGGGTGCTGATATGGCAGGAGAAGAGGGGAGAACTGTAGGAGTAAGCTGTTGAAAATCCAAGGGGGGACAGGCCCTAGAAGTCGAGTTCCCTGATCTGCCCTTAAAGCAGCAGGGATGTTTCCATTTTAACAGGAGGCAAGAGAATATGAGTGTAGCTACAGGGAGGCTGGAAGATTTGGTGGACAAGATGAGAGTCTGATTGCTCCTATCTTTTCCAATACAAGGCAAAGTGATGAACCGATGGAGAGGGCACGTTCAAGGAGAGAGAAGAAAGAATGAGATGGTCACCCCAAAGAGCAGGGAGCTAATGTACTAAGAAAATGCAGGCTGATTGCCCTGCCCTGCTGGGCCTGTTTGAGGTGAGGCCTGCTAGCTTAGGTATGTCATCCTCTCTGACCACATAAGTTGCTCAGGCATGGCCCAGAGTAGGTGGATGGTTGAGTTTTAATTACAGTCTGAAGTCTAACCACTTGGGTACCTGAGAAGGGCAAGGAGTCGAGTGTATTAGAAAGTAGTAACCAGGATAGACAGTGGGATTTCATGAACAGCCCTCACTGAAGAAAGGAAAAAGATGGTGGATAGTGAAAAGGGGGTTACACCCCTGGGGGTTCCAGTGGGGGTGGCCAGGACAGTTTATGGGAAAGGGGTGTCAGATAGTGGGATGCTTAACACCAGGATGTTTGATGTAATGACGTCATTCATGATAGCAAGAGTCAAGGCTTCAGAGGGACAGAGAGTATGAGCACCAGAAGTCATGAAGTCAGGACTCTGGACAGCCTTCCCCATGGATGCTGGCATCACCATGGTTATGGCAGGAGCAGCGGGGGAGAAGCAGGGACCAAGCCTGGGAATGAAAGATGTGCACTGCCAGGCAGGTGGGAGTTGAAGAGGCCTGGGATGGGTGATTTAGGGGCTGAATGGCAGGAACTTCTGAGGAAGGAGAAAGGGGGATGCCTTGGCAGCAGCAGCAAAAGGGAGCTTTGATAGAAATTAACATTATCTGGATTGCTTGCGTTTTCTCACCATTTGGGCTTGGAGCCAATGTTTTACTTAGCACTGTAGAAGCTTCTTGGAGAACATCGTGTCCCCAAGCTTGAGGAACCCTAGCTGCCCCTGGCTGACCTGTAACACTGGAGAAATTATAGCACTCACAGTGCTGAGCAGAGAGCATGCATGTGGCTGCATCCATTGCTGAGCAGTCCACAGTCAGTGGCACATGGTGCCTCCATCTAGGGACATCAGGGACCCGAAGACCAGTACAGTTCTGCCAGTCCATTCCTGTGTGACCTTGGACTCCACTTCAGCTTATTCATGTGTAGAGTGAGGGTCAGTGTGCTTCTTGGCTTCCATCCAGGCATGTTCTAGCTTTCCAAGATTTTTCACATCAGTACCTGACCTGATGCCTTCCTTCATTAAGCCTGGAGAAACACTAACAAGCCTCCATTTGTTTACATTGATAAAGGATGCCAACTATTTATGAATAGTGACAAACCAAATGGCTGTCATCACAAGCCCATCCAAACATGTCACCTTGCCAACCTCAACTCTTCAAGTCTAAATTATTCCTGTAAAAAAAGTGACACCCATGTCCCTGCTAAGGAGGTATCTGCCCACAGAGCCCTCCTCCCTACAGGCACCCTGAGAATCACACAGTAAGCTCAGGTTAATCTCACAGTCCCAGGACTGTACACGAGTGTGTGGAGAGGCCCTGCCACTCGTGTTCCTGACCAGTTCCTCTGCCAGTTCAGCTCCAGCTGTCTTGTCTGCTAGCTGGGGATTCACACCAGGGCCAAGCCCTACCCACAAAGGACAGTTCACACAAATATCATTTCTTTCTTATCTACTGCAGAACTGGTCAATGTATCTGGCTTCCCAGAATGAAGCAGTCTCGAATGTAGCCCAGAGGTGACAATGCCCGGCTTAGGGACAGGAGGCTGCACGGGTCTTTGAGCAAGGTTGTTATCTCAGCAATTCCAGCTAAGGGATTTCAGAGCCAACTTCCTTTCCCCGAGAAAGGAGAGGATTGAAACTGGGAGGTCAGGCTGCAGCTGCCCAAGCTTCAAGAGAGGACTCTTCTCCCCCTAGGTAGGATTTGCTTAGACCCTAAAGTATGGATCACGTCGTAGTCTGGGGGTGACCACTCAGATGCACAACATTAAGTTTGCACACTGAACTCTACCCCTTCCTGTGTATAGACTTCAGACTGTGTCTACATATGTGCCCATGTGTAGCTATGACCATGATTGGCTGATGTCGACATTAACAATGCCAATTGCCGGAAATTACACATAGACAAAGACTTAGACCTACTCATCTCTGTGTTGTTTCTGCCTGGCACAGGATTTGGTACCACATAGTTCACATATGCATGCAAATTAGTTCATTCCTTCATGTATGCCACACTCACGTGTTATGAATGTGAAGCCCACACAGACCCGGGTATTTAGGGAGGTACAGTCTAGTAGAGGTGAAACACACTCACACACACACACACACACACACACACACACACACACACACACACCTGTAGTGCAAGCTTAGTAAGTGACATAAGAGAGATATCAGTAAAGCTCCATGGGAGTTCAAAGCAGAATGGATTTCTCCTAAAAGAGGGAGTTGGGAGGGCTTCAGAGGAGTCAGGTGCTATGAGGTCCCTAAGATTTGAGCTAATAGGGTCTGGAAAGGGGCAAGGTCCCAGCAGAGGGGGTATCAGGGACTCAGAGAGAGCACATCAGGGATTCTCCAGTCACCATGTGCTATTCTGATGTCTTTGAGTAGAAATGTCTCGAGGGGCTTGAAGGAGAGACAGAGTAAGAGGGGCCCATCCAGGCTGGAACTGCGTATGACAGTCTAGCTGAAATGCATGCAATGGTCCAGCTGAAAAGCACTTGCGGCATTTGGCATTGCTGTGTAGCCCTCACCAGGGGAGATCTCGGATTTGCCAGATCTTCACTCTGAACTGTTATTGTGCTCACTCCATGAATGTGGCCCTGAAAGTCACAGACATTGCCTCGGATTTTGACCGAGCAAACTGACTCATAAAATTCCTGCTTGTCCATGCTTGGCTCGCCAAAACTGGTTCAAGAAGGCTCAGCTCACCCCTGGATTGGGGAAAGAGTGAGGAGGAAGAAATAAAAGTGTGCACTAGTGGCTGGGCACAGTGGCCAAGGCCTGTCATCCAGCACTTTGGGAGGCCAAGGCAGGAGGATTGCTTGAAACCCAGGAGTTTGAGACCAGCCTGGGCAACATAGTGAGACCCTGTCTCTAAAAAAAAAAAAAGAGTGGGCTGTGGTGGTGTGCCCCTGTACTCCCAGTTACTTGGGAGGCTGAAGTGGAAGAATTGTCTAAGTCCAAGGGATTGAGGCTGCCGTGAGCCATGATCATGTCACTGCACCCCAGCTTGGGTGACAGAGTGAGACCCTAACTCAAAAAAAAAAAAAAGGAAGGAAGGAAGCGGGGCACCAGAGGTGGCAAAGTTTCCTTCCCTAGTACCCTGGTGTCTCCTACATCACTTTCCATAAACAGTTGCTATTTTGAAAATTAAAACGATAAAAGTTTAACTGAATGGAGGTAACCAGACTATCTCCTTATACTCAAATTTCAAACTGTTCTTTCCCAAAAGGGCAACACTTGAAAATCAAAAATATAAAATTAATAGTCTGCAAATCTCCGTGTGACAGAGAGTTTGTTACTTTCCAAGGGAATTTGCCATGCAGCTCTTTAAATCCCAAGTTCTCCTGGAGTTTTTTAATTCTTCAACTTTTCAAACATTTAATGCACTGTTTCTTTAAAAATTCCTCTTGCATAGAGCTGCAGTTCTTAATTTTGGGTCCATGGATCCCTGGGAGGATCCGCTGGGGTGGGGTTTAGGGACTGGTGAATGACCGGAATGAGTGCACATGTACCTTTGCAGAAACGGTGGACAGCTTTCAGCAGATTCTTGAGCCACTTAGAGGGCAATGGCCTGTGTCACTTGCCGGGGCCCTGTGTCAGGCACATAATAAACACGTGGGTGGTCAGCTCTGGGTGTCCAAGGAGATGTTGTAAAGTGTAGGCCCGTTTAAAGTGGGTGAGATTTAGGCTGTGTCATCGCCTTCTTCACATTCCAGAGGCACCGTGTCAGGTGGGCCATGGGCCTTGCTCATAAGCCTCTGCAGCAAATCTGTAATGATGATGATGATGACAGGCGATGAAGATACCTCACCTTCACAAATGTGGGGGGATCCAAGCCTGAACCCCAAGTGTGGGGACACACCCTCTGCAGTGGGGAGCCCACTATGCTCTGTTTCCATGTACAAGTATCTGGTTTCCCCCCTGCTTTACGAGGGCAATGGAAGACAGTCCCCCAGTACAATATGGTGATCTTGCTGGGGGTCTCCCAAGAAGCTCATCTTGGTCTCTCAGTAAACTGAGGCAGCCAAGGCCTCCTACATGGGCTTTCCAAGAACTGTAGGGTCTTCTGGAGGAAGGGGACTGTAGATGTCCCTTCTTCAGCTGCCTGAAATCCCATTGAGTCATGGGGAGTGGGTATGAAGAGAACTCACCACCCCTTTCAGCATTAGGCATTTTAGCTGCATGCACACAGACTTCTGGGACCCCGGACTTCCGACCCCACAGACTTCCAGCCTCACAGACTAACAGGTTTTGCAGACTTCCGGGCCCTACATCTTAACAGGACCCCAGCAGATAGTCCCTGCGGCTTTGTTCTCATGTGTCTGTACAAGGCTGGTGCCAGCAGTGGTGGGAACTGCTTGAAAGGACTCCCATAAGGGAGGCCAGGAAGGAACAAGGGGTCTTTTGCCCGCTGACCAGAACTCTCACTTGCCGCTGGGCACTGTGGTCCCTAGGTGTGGGCTGGGAGCACTCGTTAAGGCTGGATCAACCAGGTGGGGCCACCGTGCAGCGGGTTACCAGGTTGGCAATTCTGGCCTCTTCTCCCCTGGAAATCTAGCATTGCCTCTTTCAAAACCAAACATACTGCTCATGAGAATGGTGGGTTAGGGTCTTAGATATATGTTTGCTGCAGTTAAACCTTCAGCAGAACAGGAAGCCTTGTCTGTGTGGTTCTTGATTTTAAAACACGTGTTCTTTAGAATTCTGTAGAACAAGACGATGCTATGTTTTTACATCCTAAAGGTAGGAAAACAGAGGCTCGGGGTTTATGGAATTGGCTAAGGTCAGAGCTGAGATGCCTGACTCACAATCTATCACACTTTCTGCTGAGAAGTCATAATAACAATGATCAGGTGGCAGGAGTGGCGGTGGTTGTAGGAAGAACAGTGGCATTGGCAGTGACCTTCCTCAAGCATTCTTTGGCACTTGTTAAAGTTTCTTCACCCCACAACAACCTATGACATACACGCACACTGTTGTTATTCCCATCTCTGAGGTCACACACTTTGCGGATGAGGTGGCAGGATCTGAACTCGCAGCTGGTCTCCAGCCCCTGAGCCCTCCCAGGCCTCACAAAGCAGCTCTGAGTGTGGCCCGTGTAGTCTCTTCCAGAAGCTCCCGGGGAATGACTGCCCCATCCCATGGGGATCTGGCCATTTGCAGACACTGGCCCTTTGTAGACACTGACACATGGCTCAGGCGAGTGTCCCCTCCAAGGCGGTGTAGGTAGGATTGGGCTGGCCCTGGCCTTTGCCCTTACAACCTCCCACTGTCCTTCACAATCAGATCAGTCCTTGATTCAGTGGTTTGGTCCTCAGAGACTTCTAATTAAAAGATGGATTTTCTAATGAACTTTTATTAATTCAGCAATCTGTCTGGATGCTGAATTGTCATTTTGCTAATAGAGAAAATGGTTTGGTTTATTTTCCAGAACAGTGAAAGTCACTCAACTTAATTAAACTGTCTGAGGAGATTTTCTACTTGTCTTACTCAACATGGGACCCGGAGGGAGCTCGCTTCATAAAGCCTGTCAGTTACAGTGGCAATTCTGCTCTAGCTTTGCTTTTGAAGTCCGGCAGATTTGGTGTCAACCACTTCTAAAATTCATGGTCTGGTCCGTAGCGGCACCGGCCTGAAGCAAGGCAAAGTGGTGCCTCTGTTGCATGATTTCAGGTGATCAGGAAGGCCCCCAAGTCCCCGTGGGGGGCTCCCCCACCGCCCCTGAGCCTGGAATCCAGAGAATGGTAGGGGGTGGCCTTTATTTCCCAATGAAAGAAGACAGATCAACCCAGATTTTCAAATCTGGCAGAAAACACCCTAGAAAGAAAATTGTTAAAGATTCAGAACTATTATAAAAATTACTAACTGCATTTGGCAGCATGTTAAAAGAATCCTCTCTCATGAGGAAGTAAGGGTTTACCCCAGTAATACTGAGACCGATTAATGGTGGTAGAGTATCTTCCAGCACCACACACACTGATGGGTCTCTGTGGGAAAGAAGAGTGTATGAAAAGATAATGTTTCTAGGAACATCTTTACCTTTTCTTTATTGTATATATTATGGGGTATAATGTGATCTCTTGATATGTGTATATATTATGAAATGATGAAATCAATATTATTAACATGGATAGCACCTCACATTTTTTGTGGTGAGAACACTTAAAATCTACTCTCAGTAATGTTCAAGTGTACAGTATGTTATTATTACTGTGGTCTCCTTGCTGCACAATAAATCTCCAGAGTTTATTCCTCCTAACTGAAACTTTGTACCCTTTGATCAACATCTTCCCTCCCACACCCCCACACCCCATCCCCCAGGCCCTGGTAGCCAGCATCCTAATCTCTGTTTCTGTGAGTTCAACTTTTGAAAAAGTACTTGATGTTGAAGAGAAGTGTGCCCCCTGATGTCAGAAAGACTCTCTGACACAGTCAACAATGAAGATGACCGGGAAACGCACGTGTCCCATGACAGTCACATTTAAGGCGAAGAATGGTCACCATTATAATTTTTATTTTATGCTGTAAATGTCCTGATGCTATTGTAAATAGAAGGATAACTGCTATTATTTGGAGATAATATGATTATATACCTAGAAAATTGTGAGAATCTGTTGATAATCGCTTGAAATTGATAAGCAAATTTTACATGATTGAATACAAGTTAAATATGCAGAAACCAATAATTCCCCAAATACTAGCTGTAACCAGGTAAAAGACACACTGAAGCTTTTATTCAGATGCTAACAATAAAAAAAGTAACAAAACAGCTAAGATTGACTGTAACCATTACCTGTATAAAGAAAACGTCAACATGTAAAATATCTGTAAAATACTTTAATTCATCGGTGTTCTCAGTTGGGAGATAAAGCCTTATTTTTACATTATTTTTCCAATTTAGAAATTTGAAAGATTACTTTTTGGATTTACCTAAAATTATTTTGACAAAGAGCAATGAAGGAACATTTTCTTCCTACTTTCTACTGAAATGTGTTTTACGTTTTATTAAAGCTACAGCATTAAGCCAGATAGATGAGTTGTACAAAGTAGAGTATGTGGCACTGACATTAGGACCTGCGTATAATCTATAACAAAGGAAACGGCCTTGACCGAGGGGGAAGGAAGGACGATTTAGCAAAGTGTGGGGGGAAATTGAGAAATTACTCGGGAAAACTCTCCGCGTATATAGCACCCTTCTTGACCTCCCACTGCTCAGTCAGACCCAAGGGACCCGCTCCCAGACTGGAGGTCAGGGGTCCTCCGGTCCCCCAGTCTCTTCCCTGCTGGTCTTGCAGCTGGTTATGTAAATGCACCCCAGAGTTTCATTTTGATGAGCAATTGGTATTAATCCAAGATGCTGGTGATTAAAAATACTAAGTCCGAGCTTGCCTCAGGTACAGATCCTGGACTCGATTAGAGACAGAGGTGAGGGGAACCCTGATGTTCTTATTATTTAGCAAATGACTATTTCCTGCTGTGCAATATTCACCATAGACCTCAATGTGAAATGCAAAACTACAAAACTTCTAGAAGTAGGAGAAAGCCTACTTCTGAGTTTGGTGATAACTTTTTAGAGCAACACTGAAAACATGATCATGAAGGGAAAAACTGATAAGTTGAACTTTATTATAATTAAGACCCTCTGTTCTATGGAGGACACTCTTAGAATAAAACGGCAAGCCATAGACTGGGAGAAAAATCTTTGCAAAGTATATATCTGATAAAGAGCTAGCATTCAAAATATATGAAAGTATAAAACATACAGTCAGTCCCCTACATGTGAACCTTCAAGTTGCAAACTTTCAAAGATGTGAACACACATTTGCATGTCCAATCACATAAATTAGTTCATGTGTCTGGCATCCACTGTCACTTGTGTGCCAATGTGGTTGTGCTTTGTGAACTTTACAGGACTGTATAGAGTACAGTAGTGCAGTATCTTCATTTCAAGTCCCAGGATGTCCAAAGCACATAAAAGGAGTGACGATGTTGCTGGTACGGTATAGGCAGTTGTGCTAGTTGGATACCTAGGTTGATTTTGTTGGACTTATGAACAAATTGGACTTACAAGCACACTCTCAGAATGGAACTCATTCATATGTAGGGGACTTACTGTACTGTTGGAGAGAGCTAGGTGAATGCTTGGAGATGGTTGCTTCAGAGAGAAGGGAAGCACAGTGGGGAGAGTCGGGTCTTCCATTATAAGAAGGAGTGGGGGATGGTGTCAGCTTCCATAGGTATGGGGATCCAGATAAGTGTTCTCTCCCAAAGTGCAGAGAATTCCAGTGACAGCAGTGCCTGGCTACTGGTGAATCCCCTCCTCTCTGACGCTTCTGGGCACCCCGTGGGCTTGTTAGGAAACATGACTTAGGCACAAATAACAATGCAAGGTAAGGGCTCATTTTCATTTCTGTGGATAAGCCTTCAGGGTGTCAGCTGGGCATGGTCAGGTAAAAACAAGGTAGGGCCTGGCACCCACTCATGATAAGGCATGAGGTCCTCACTTGGTAGACAGCTGAGTGAGACAGGATTATCACCAGAGCCTGAAAGACTGGAGGACTACTTCTTAAGAATGGATCACCTGGGCGGACCTCCTAGTGAAGTGAAGAGGGGCCAAAGTATGTGGGATACAGGCTTCCTGATTTCAAGGCCTGCTGGACGTGGGCTAGGCTGAACCTGGGAAGACAGGATGAGTCCAGATCCCCTGTTCTGAGCCTGTGTAGGTGCTGCCGCCATTTATAGAAATAATGAATGCAGGAGAAAGAGTTTGCAGCTGGGAGGCCAGCAGGGAGCAGATCACCAATTCAGTTGCAGGCAAGTTAGCCTACAAAGAGGAGGGATTCCATAGCACATAAAGTCATTACCCAAAAGGATTTTTGAGATTCAAAGTTTCTCTTCTACAGTATGTGTGTGTTAAAAGCACTCTGCAGAGAAAGACAAGTTCTTCGTCCTGAGTTCAGAATCACAGACACCACAGGCCTTGGATGGAGAGAGAGCTCAGCCAAGGGGTCAGCTCTGGCTCCTCCTGGGGGTGACACGTGCCTGAAGATTGCAAGTGGGTGACGTCCCCAAAGGGCAAAAGTCTCGATTATGTTCTTGCTTCTCTCTCTTACACATGAACAGAAGATAATCTGCCTCTACTCTGTTTGTATAAAACCACTGAGACTTGATGCAAAAAGGAATTAAGTTGCTGACACTGGGTTTTGTAGGTATTGAAAGTGAATGAAAGTGTGCTTGTCATTTTCACAAGGAACAGCCTCTATAGGGAATAAGAAACCTTACAGAGAAATGGATGCTGCTGAGGCCCCTGGACATCACCCCTCTTCGGAAGACCATCAGGAATCTCATCCGTGCTGCCAGCAAGAAGTCCTCAGCCATCTCGTTTATCACCATCTGTCATCCTGATTACTTGCAAGGATTTCATTTGTGATCTGAATTCAGAGATTGTCCATCAGAGTCAGGAGCCAGGGGATGGCCTTGGAGCCCTGGCTCTGGTTCTGTCCCAACCTTTCTGAAATTGATAACTGCCACCCCCTCCCTCTGCCCCAAGGGAGAAATGGAGTGTAGGTTCAGGGCCTTATCGATTTCCCATAACAACTGATGCATCTTTAGGGCTCTATTTTTATTTCAGAAGTGGCCTTCTGACATGATTCAGGTGCTAAACCAGATGATGAAACGTCTTGCTGCTGTTGTTCTTGGCATGATCCTTGATACTGTAGATCCTTTAAGAGGGGGAAAAAAAAAACCGGAATTATCTTTTGGGGGGAGCTTGTAGTATAGACTATCCCTGCTATATAAGTGTTCCAGAAACCCATCAGCATCAGTATATCAGCTAGCATTGTGAGAGGCTGTGTTCGACTTCAGTGAATTTTTTTATGGCAAACAGGGGACTGGTTCTTCCACCATTACAATGCACCTGCCCACACCTCACTGAGTTTGACCAAAAACAACATGCTTCCCCTCCCTGCCCTCCCTATTCACCCGATCTCACCCCGAGCACCATTTTTTTGTTTCCCTGTTGAAAAATGTCCTCAAAGGGAAACGTTTTGCTGATGTGAAAGAGGCAAAAAAACGGCAGAAGCACTAAAAGGCACCAAAATGGACAAGTTAAAAAACTGTTTTGAGCATTGGAAAAAAAGTCTCAATAGGTGTATTGCATCAAATAGAGAGTACTTTGAAGGTGACTGAAGTTTAAACATGTAAGAATAAGTACACAATTTTTTATAACTTTCTAATTTGTATAAATAAATTCTGTTTTTATAAATAAATTCTTCATGAAGGGACCCCCCCAAACATAATTCATTTATAATATTTTATAAATAAATATTTTCTGAACATTAACCTCAAAATGTATGTGTATACATTTTTGGGGTACCCTGTATAGATACATACACACACGTGCATGCATGCACACACACATACACACACACATAAACATATATTTAACATGGAGTATATCCTTGGGGTTTAGGTACATATACTTCTTTTGAGGGGAGCTTTTCTGGACATTCCTCAGCCATAGTTTTTAAAAGGGGAGCGAGAGACTCACAGCCCTCCATCCATTGTGGCTCGATTAGCCCTGCTTAGAAAGCTACAGTGTGCCCATATGTGGCTGTGCCCTGGCAACCAGCAGTGTTTCTCAGTCCTAGCAAGTGTAAGGTGAGCATTTCTACCACCTAAGCCACACTCAGGCAGCAAGTCACCCAAGAGCCTTTATGCTCTGAAAGAACCATGCATGCCCCTCAGTGTCCAATGGAGAAGTTCAGGTTCATCAGGCCATTCAGACCCTGCCCAGCTCATTCATATTATATGACAAGGAACTGCAAACCAAGAGTACTTGAGGGCAAGAGTTGCCTCACGTTCACCTGCATCCTCAATTCTGGGTCAGTCACCCACAGTGTCAATCAACTGCTGTTGACAGAACGAGCCAATAGATGGTCTCGCTTGTCAGTGGCAAGTCCCCTTTGAAAGCAAAGCATTGTGGGTGCTCTGCTGTCCTTTAATGTGTTGTGGGCCTCTGAGGTTGCTGCGAAATTCTTCCAGATTTCTCATAGGCTCACGCCAGGCTCAATGACTGGCCACTCCCAGATGAAAGATCAAAAGCATACAAAAAGTCATGGTCTGGGACGTCTTAGTCTTCCAAGGCTAACACATGTAGCTTTCTTCCTGCCAATGTCTGATTAGTTTCAGCACCTTTACTGGAACATCTAACTGTGGTGGGCCACAGGTTAATTACTTATTGCAAGGTCTCTCACTTTACCATTTTGCACGCAACTCTCCTTGGCTTTGTGACTGCTCCTCATCTGTGTCCATGGGAGAAGGCAGCTCCTCCAGGCTGGCTTCCCTGACACTTCCTTTAAGTGTTTCATGAAGGGTTTATGTTCTCCATCCTCACAGATACAGAAAGAGAAACTTCTTGTTGTTTCTCATGCTGTCTTGGACAGGCTTCTCCAAGGAGTAGACCCTGAGTGAAGTATCAAGAGCCAGTGGCTTATTTGGGGAGGTGATGCCAGGAAGTTTGGAGGACCAGTGGGAAAGTGAAACAAGGGAAGGCAGGAAATCAAGATTAGGTATGTGACCTGGCAGGTTGCTTTTGTGGATGTACAGAGTTCTGTCCCTTCTGCCAGGGAGCTTTGGGAGACCGTGAGGGAGGAAGAAACAGCAGTCTTACCCTCCCTCTGGGCATAGAGAGAGTCTCAGCCACTTGCATGAGGATCATGAACACTCGGGGTACGTGGTTGGGAAACTGACAGCCCCAGTCACATGCTGGTTTGAGGACATTGAAAGACAATTCTAAAGGGCGCTGGTTCCAATACCTGCTCATTCAGGGGACTTGGGCAAGCTGCTCAGACTCAATGGGGCTCACTTCTTCCCTCTGTAAAAAAGGGACCGTTGGGGTGCACACTTCATATGGGGGTTGCAGAATTCAGGAAATGCATATCAAGGGCTTAGCAAGAGCCTGGCTGAGAAAGCATAATCTCATGTGAGCCCTTAACAGTGTTGTAAGAAAGCTCATCTTTGCCATCTCTTTTGGACTGAAATTTCAATACACTGTGATGGGGCAACAAACTGTGTGCAAGTTGAACTTCCTAGGACACAGAGGGCTTAGGTGACTGGCCTTCGACTGGGGAGCTAAGAGGAATCACTCCATCTCCCTGGGGCTCTTTTCTCCTTTTGACTAAGGAGCAACTCTAATCATTGGTGATTCTGTGAAATGAGGACCATATTCCACATTGCTCTCTTGACTTCCTAAACCCGCTTTTACCCAGCTGGGCCATCTTGCCTGTGAAACCACATTACACCATTGGACACACAGCTGCCTAAATATTGACTTACACGTGTACTTCATTTAAAGCACACTATTGCAGAAACTAATTGGGGGCTTGCCCAGGAGGGTGTGTACCTGATAAGTGGTGGCATCCTCAGTCTAGACTTGGTTCTTTGCCTTTGTCAGACATCTAGCCCATTCAGCTCCTGAGACCCTGTTCACAGAGGAGTCCAGAACATTCTGTAGACTCCATGTGCCTCATCATCACAGGTAGCAGAGCGATTCTGTGTGCTGATCTTGTAGAAAGAAAAGTTCCCAAAAGGCCAGTGGCCTTACTTGAGTTCCTCTGGTCAGTGGACTCAATCTAAGAGCTGGGTTCATTGTTCGTGAATATTTCAGTCCTAGGATACTCATCCTTCCTGGCTTTTCTGTCCTCCTGGAAGGCTGAAACAACAAAACTGAGTTAAATAGTGCCAAGAAAAATCCAGTAGAATTTAACAAATGCATATTGACTACCCCTTTGAGTACAGAAACTCTGAAAATACTTTTGGGTTCCTGACAGGAACTAATGTGATGGTATACTAATAATTATAAATGCTCATTTTTCTCACTGCCCGCTACACGCCGGACTTACAAAATGTCTCATGGCTGCATGTTCACCGAAGGAACAGTCATTATGAGCACATTCAGGGCTTTATAACAGGGACTTTAGGAATCAAATCTGAATGAGAGGCAGCCCCTGCCTCTTGGGAGTAGCCAAGCCAGAGAAAGAAACACATATTGTAGGCAACACTCTCAACAGAAGATGCTGCATTGCTTCATCTTGGCTGTTAGTGTACACCAAACTATGTTGAAAGAGACAGTTAAGTCATGATAACTAATGTTTATTGAGCAATTACTATGTGCCAGACACTGGTTTTAGCACCTTGCATGTTCTAGTGCTTAGCTTTACACAACTCTTGTGAAGTATATGAGGCCAGAGCCACAATCTTAGATGAGGAAATTGAAGCAGGGCTGGTTCAAGGTTGCCCAGTGGTGGCATCAGAATGGGAATCCAAGAGGCCTGACTTTAGACTCAAATGAAATACCTTTCTATCGCTAGAAGAAGACTTTTATAGGGATTCAGACAAATCCAGAATGACTCTGATTTTTTAGGTGGGTACCTGGAGAAATGGCCACCCCACCAATCGATTAAAAGGATACAGGGCAACAGCCAAGATGGGGAGAATAGAGTAAGTCTGATTTGGGATTAGTGGAGTCCTGGGTGGGTGGGACAGCGGGGCAGAGTATCCATGGGGATCCCTGGAGAAGTCAGGAGAGTCAGGTTAGCATTTCATTTCATCCAGAGAGCCCAGATGGTATTTCATTCCATCCAGAACCCCTTTCTCTGGAGTGGATGTGAGGTACCCTATCTGGCCCCAGGGCTCTCCTTTGAGCTCTAGCCCCATACTCCCAAGCTCTAGACCTAGCAGACACCTCTCCTGGAAATCCATAGGCTCCTCCAACTCCACATGTCCAAACTGACCTCTTGACCCACCCCCAGCCCTGTCCATTCTCCTGGGCTCCTGTTCCCAGTGCACACACCTCCTCACAGGAGGACCAAACACTTCCTCCTCTCAGCTGGACTTGCACAAAGCCAGGATGATCCTTCAGGAAATGAAACCTGACCATGTGCCCCCTTTTAAGAAATGCACAAATCGCTTCCCATTGCTCTGGGGGTAAAGACCAACACTTTAACCTGGTCCTGCCCTCACCCCAGCCCATGTGGTCTGGCACCCCCAACTCCCTCATCCCCAGTTTTCTCCCCTCCAGCCTCTCTCCTTCCATTGTTTCTACACCATGCTGTCCTCCCTCTCCAGGGCTTCCCTGAGCTTTTCCTCTTCCTGGAACAGTGGGTCTCCACTTATCCCTACTCCACTCCAACTCTTCTTGCTACCCCTCCCAAAAAGTCCCCAGGCTAGGACTCACAGTCTCCCTAGCACAGGCTCTTAGAGTCCTAGGGGGCATCTTCCTGGTGCTCATCATAGTTGAAATTTTACATTCATTCGTGAAATTAAATCACCACTCACCCCCCACTACACAGTAATCTCTCTTTATCCCCACATAACAGGTACTTACTCGACAAATGTTATCTGAATGAATGAGTGAATGACTGAATGAATGCAGCAAGCCTGGGATTAACCTCACTTCCTTTCGTGTTTGAGGACTGCCCTTGCTTCTGTGAGGACAGACCTTATACCTTGCTGAAGTGTTCTGGGTAGTGAGAACCCTTCTACTGCGATATTTCCTCCAACCCCTGATGTAGTGGGGTCTCAGAGAAGGACTCTTGGGAAGTGTTTGAGGATGCCCCAAGCACAGAGCTCTGCCGGCAGGCGGCTCTGCACCTGTGTATGCTGAATTCATTCTCAGGGTTTATGACTCGGTGCAAAGACCAGCTTAGCGGATGGGAAGGTGCTGAGTTGCAGGGATGGACCATGGCGATGCTGTGGTCTTTCCCTCTCTGTGGCATGGCGCAGCCAACACAGCCTTCTGGCCGAGCTCATGTGTCAACACACTTTCTGTCTCCACTGCAGGGATTTAGGCTCTACAGCAATAAATAACCTACTAATGATTAGCTTGTTTGCTTGTAATTAATGACTGCTGAGGCCAGACACATCAGGGCCAATGATCAGTCCTGATTCATTGATCAAACTGTCCCACTGACCACAGACTCCAGAAGACAGCCGTACTCGGTGACGGATAGTTCTCCTCCTATCCACCCCGTGAAGGTTGACATTTAACAAACAATAGCTCCTTGGCAGATTTTTGACTGAGCTTGGCTTTCCAAAGCAGTGGGAAAAGGGACCAAAAGAAAAAAAAAAGTTCTTTGCAATTGGAATAAATGGAAAATAAATTTTGGCCTAAGACACTGGACACAGAATTTGGCGATCACATTTCAGTGGCTTGTGAGGTCGTGGAGTAATTGGGTACGTATGTTTTAACCAAACCTAAATTTAGGCTTTAGAATATTTGGCAAGATATTTTTTTCTTTCTTTCCTTCTTTCTTTCTTTTTTTTTTTTTTTTTTTGCCCTGAGGTTAAATGATGCTCCATATGCCCAAAACAGCTATCATCTTTGCTGTGTACACAAGTGGGACTGTGAGTAGGACTAGCCCGCAGGTCTACATGGTCCCAGGAGGGGAGAGCTGAACCAAACACTCTGAGGACTGAGCATGTGTGGAGCTGTGGTGCTGATAACCCAGCTTCGAGCAACTGCGGGGCCAGGTGGGCTCCACACTGCTCAGGCTGCTTTCTGGCTTTATTCTTGGGTTGCAGAAGTTCCAAAGGACACTGAGGGAGCTAAGGACAAAGCCTGTGATGGGTTTGAACATCTGAGAGAGGGGCTTCTGGGAGTTGAGGTCTGGCTGGTGGTTAAGGGTTAGCTGGAAATGCAATGGCATTAAAACACCCTGAAGAAAATAACAATAGGATTACCATATGACCCATCAACTTCACCAGGGGGCATCTATCCGAAGGAATTGAAAGCAGTAGCCTGAAGAGATATTTACACATCCATGTTCACAGCAACATTAGTCACAATAGCCAAGAGGTGGAAGCCACTCAAGTGTCTATCAACAGATGAATGGATGACAAAATGTGCTGTTGGTTGGGTATTCCTTCTCTGAAATGCTTGGAACAAGAAGTATTTAGGATTTCAGTTTCTAGAATATTTGCATATACATAATGAGATATCTTGGGAATAGGAACCAAGTCTAAACACAAAATGCATGTGTGTTTTATATATACCTTATACACATAACCTGAAGGTAATTTTATACAATATTTTAAATAATTCTGTGCATGTCAGCCAGGAGTAATGGCTCATGCCTGTAATCCCAGCACTTTGGGAAGCCGAAGCAAGAGGATCACTTGAGCCCAGGAGTTCGAGATAATTTTGTTCACGAAACAGAGTTTTGACAATGTATTGACTGTGACTCATCACATAGGTCAGGTGTGGAATGTTTTACTTGTGGAAAAAAGTTTCAGATTTTCATATTAGGGATGTCCATTCAAGGGATATTAATCACCCTTACAAAGGAAGGAACTTCTGAGATATTTTGCAACACAAATGAATCTTGAGGATATTATGTCAAGCAAAATAACCAATCACAGAAAGGAAGAAACAATGTGATTCCACTTATATGAGATCCCTGGAGTATTCCAATTCTATATAGAGATAGGAGGTAAAATGGTGGTGACCAGGGACTGGGGGGAGGAGGGAAGGGGGAGTCATTGTTCTATGGGCATGGAGTTCCCTTTTCCCAAGATGAAGATATTCTGGATGGTGGTCACTCAAACAATGTGAATGTAACACTACTGACCTATACATTTAAAAATGATTACAATGGGAAATTTTATGTTACATGTATTTTTTTTACCACAATTAAAAAGAAAAAAAAATAACCTAAGAAAAACCATGCTGAAAGATACTCAGTCTCACCAGTTATAAGCAAAAGTGCAAATTCAAGCTACTCTGGACATTATCTTTCCTGGTTCGTGGTTTCAGAAGTTGAAAAGTTGCATCATTCACTGTGTTGGTAAGGGTGTGGGAACCAGGCACCATCATGCATGGCTGGTGAGTGTGGATTTGGTATAAGCTCTTTGGATGCTGTTTTATTTCTGTCGAAATTTGTTAAATGTGCATTATTTTACCCATCAATTCCCCTTCTAGGACTTTGTCTTCTAAATATTCTTGTCTAGGAACACAAAGAAGTATGCATGGGATATGCCACAGCCCTGTTGGCATAACAAACACTGGCAACAGTATCAATGTCCATCACCAGACCTGGGGAAGGGAGTCATTCCCTGATACTCAGTTAGTAGACGGGGAGGCTGGATGGCAGAGCCCATGTGGAGAGTTCCTGAGATATGTTAAATAAAAATAGCAGTGTGCAGAACACGTGTTTAGTTGGCTACCATTTGTGTGAAAATGGTAGAAAAGAAAGAAGGCTATATTTATGCTCAAGGGAAAGACATGCATTAGAAGACACTGCTGGGACCTGAGGAGATCGAGCAACCTGGTTGTGCCTGGGCCAGGGATTGAGGGACTGGGGACTTCATTCCTCCTTATGCCTTTGAAGATTACCTATTTTCAAAAGCACGCATTTGAAATGCATATATAATAAATCTATCCAAACCTACATACACTTGTTTAGAGCTGGCAGTGGTGATGAAGGCCCCTGCTCCTTGAAGGGCCTCTGGTCAACAGCTCTGGAGGACCAAGCCTCTAGGAAACCCACTTCCAGAGAACTCCTGTTCTGTCTTACCTGCATTGCTAGATATTCACCTGAAAGAAAGTGCCCTCCCTGGGAGAGAGTGCCTCCTGCAGGTGACTGGAACAAACACTCACTGTCTTTCATGCTGTTGTCCCCCACGTCTACTTGCCTCCTACTTCTGGGGCTAGTCCAGGTGGTGAGCCATCCCGGGCCTTGGAGGGTGCCATCCATGGGCACTATTACCTGCAATGGATCTGGTGTAGGTGCATGCAGCCTCAGCTCCAGTGTGAGTATGTGGAAGTCTGGGGGGGAATGGAGCAGATGGAGGGAGTTGCAGCTCCGTCTCAGGGCACTGTCCTCACCACCCACTCACCACCACCTCCCACCATATCCCTGGGCTTAGCATGTCTGTACTGACTCAGGGAAAGAGATTCCTCCTGCAGGCCATGACATTAGATAGGGAAATAGAATTTATAAGGACTACAAATAATCATTATCATAATAAATTCTGTTCCTAAATTGTAAGAGCAGAAAAGCAGATCCATTTGTTGTTTTTGTTTTTGTTTTGCCAAGAGCTAAGAGATGACTACTAGAGAATTTGAGGGGGAAGGGAACTCTCCTATATCTTGATGGTGGTGATGGTTGAATGAATGAATGCCTTTGCTAAAACCCATAGAACTGTGCGCCAAAAGTGGTACATTTTATCAAACATACATTTTGTAAAAGTAAATTGAAGTTTCCAAAAGAAAGAATCTGCCTGCTGGTGAGATAATGAGGAAAAATGTCAGCATGTGGGCAGTGTCAGGGCCATGTTTAGAGACCAGGGCTCCAGGCCGAGCCCATGGTCTCCCCTTCAGGAGCTCATTTCGTGGCTCTCATTCACCTCCCTCTCCCCAGGCCCAGCTCCATGAACAGCACTGACCACCACTTCACAAGAGCTGTTCTGTCGACCCGATGCCATAATTATGGGGACCATGAGTGTCTAAGAAAAGCGGTGATGAGATATGTCTTGCACTGTGGCTGAAGTGGGAGGGAAAATTCAGGTTCTACTTATCCTCTGCCAGGCACCCGGCCTTGCAGAGTCAATAAAGACACGATGTTGTGCAGGAGACCTGGGAATTGAATGTAGTCCATGCCCTCTCCATGGGCCCAGATATAGCCATGGTCAAGGTTGGTCTTGCCCTTGTGGATGGTGGTTACAAGGGCAGACACTGGGGTGGGTCAAACCCACCCAGGGGGGTTTGAGTTCTGGTCCCAGGTCTTTGAATGTATTTATGTAATGGTCTGAGACTCAGTTTTGCTCACCTGTAAAATGGAGATAATAATAACATCTTCTTCATGGGATAGTTTGGGAAATCTGTTAGGTAAATGTGAAGCATTAACTGTGTGTCTCCCTATGTTGACCACGCTGGTCTCCAACTCCTGGACTCAAGTGATCCTCCTGCCTTGGCTTCTCAAAGTGTTAGTTAGGATTACAGGCATGAGCCACTGTGCCCAGCTTTAAATAGGTGCCTCTTGAATTGAGTTCAATTCCCTGTAATGTGATAATGAGGGCTAGGAGGCTGCAGGCACCAGTATCTCCAGAAGCTCGAGGAGGCCACTCTGTTTTCTCACCACCTTCATCTTCTCTCTCTTTCCCTTCATAGTTCATTGTTTTCTTACTTATTTCATTTGTTCTCTGACTAAATCATTACTTATCATTCTCCCAGTACTCTGACTAAATCAGATTGGCTTTCCTTGCACCAGAATCAGTGTTTTCAAGTAACGGTAATGGTAGCAACAACAATAGCCCTTTAGTTTCCAAAGAAAAATGCCTTTTTCCTGGTGTGGTAGATGAGGAAAGCCAGGCTCAGAGAGGCGCAAGGCATATCTGTGATCCCCAGGCTCACACGTCTTTGGTGGACCTAAAGCTTTCTGGAGATCTCAACCCCAGCTTGCTGCATGGAAGCATCAGTAGTAGGAGACATCAGGGAATCCTGTCTTGAGTCAATGACAGCCCCTACACCTCATCCATCTCTGTGGGCTGAGAAGGTAAAGACAAGAGTCTGAATGCCACACCCAGTGTGGCAGTGAATCTACAGGGAAAGCTACTCAATTCTAGCAAGGTTCACTTATCCCCAAGATATCAACGCCACTCTGAGGTCAGGAAGCCCTATTCCAAGCCTTCTTAGAATGATGCTTCTCTTGTTTTCTGGTGTCTATATATAGGTATTTCCTTCTTTAAATTTGGGCCAAATTGGGAGACATGTTGATGACCATCACTGCGTATTTATGTCACCACATCCCAAACAGACTCTAGGGTACCCTCTTTTTCAAAAGCCTGAGGGGATGGTCAAGAGAGACTTTCTTAGGCTGTGTAAGAGGAGAATCCGCATGCCCTGCCTGGGTAACAGAACTATTATTATTGACCCTGAGATTTGTCCCCAGTCTCAGCTGCAATTATGGGACTTTGGGCAGGGCTCAAGCTGGGCCAGGAAGGGATCTGAGGACAGGTGGACCTCTCATCCCAGTTTGACTTGGGCTGAGAAGTTAGGAAGGGGAACTTTTATATTGGAAAATAAAACAAAACAGGACAATACATCATTAGAGAACTTCATGTGTGGGGTTCTGTTCTCCTTCAGATCGAGAGAAAGGTCTAAGGAGTTGCCTTCTTCTATGAAGACATAAGAGCGGGGGCCCAGCTCCCCCGAGCCTGACAACCTCCTGGAGGAAGAAACACTCCCCGTTGCTGGTGCTACCGGGAGATGCTTCTTTCACTAGAATTCTCATTTCGTAAGCCCCTATGGATGAGTCCTGTCCGAACTACATTTCAGCCTCATTACTGATGGACAGAAGTGCAGACTGGGCAGTCCTTATCCGAGATGCTCTGGACCAGAGTGTTTTGGATTTCAGATTTTGGGGATTTTGGAATATTTTCATATATATAACGAGATATCGTGTAAATGGGATTCAAATCTAAACATGAAATTCATTTCTGTTTTATGCACACCTTATAACGTAGCCTGAAGATAATCCTATACAATATTTTTAATAAGTTTGTGCATGAAACAGAGTTAGTATACATTGAACCATCAGAAAGCAAAGGTGTCGCTATCTCAGCCACCAATGTAGCATCATGCTGACGCTCAAAGTTTCAGCTCGTGGAGCATGTGGGATTTGGACAGAGCATTTGCACAGAGCAGAAATCTGGATACTTTCTAGTTGTTGTTGTTGTTGTTGTGTGTGTGTGTGTGTGTGTGTGTGTGTGTGTGTGTCTTTCTGTACTCAGGAAGGGATAGCTGCCCTTAGAATTTCTGGGGAAGGTGCATAGCCTAATACATTTGATGCATTCAAGGCTCCTACTGTCTATAGTTTCTTGAGACAAAAGGGCATCATCCCGGGATGAGATGGAGACTGACTGGACTCCCAATCCTATTCACGGGTCTCCTGCATACACAAGTCCCCTCCCAGATACGACTGACACATCGGCTCTGTGAGGTTTCTGTTTTCTCAGGATATGTGGATTTTTCATGTTTCAGAATTCTGAGTTAAGATCACAAGGTTTTTTTGTTTGTTTGTGGGGTTTTGTTTTTGTTTTTGTTTTTTTGAGTTGGAGTCTTACTCCGTCGCCCAGCCTGGAGTGCAATGGCACACTCACAGCCACCGCAGTATCGACTTGCTAGGCTCTGGTGATCCTACTGCCTCAGCCTTCCAAGTTACCAGAACTACAGGCGCGCACTACCACGCCCAGCTGACTTTTTTTTTAAATTGTAGCAATGAGGTCTTGCCAAGTTTCCCAGGCTGGTCTTGAACCCACAGGCTCAGACAGTCCACTTGCCTTGACCTCTCAAAGTGCTAGGATTACAAACTGAGCCACCGAGCCCAGCCAAGATCACAGGTTTTAATGTCAAGTATTTCATTTCATTTCGTCTTCTTTTAATTATCGTTGCAGGATAAGGCCAAAAAAAAAAAAACAACAACTTCAGAACAATTAAGCAAATACTATAATAACATATTTGACAAGAGCGCCTATCCTTTGGTCTAGATTCATAATTAACATTTACTAAATACCTGCATATTTCTCTTTTTCATTGGTTTGTTTCCCAGTTTATTTTTTCAAGTGAGCTCAGGGGCCTTTGGGGTGTTTCATTATACCACCAGTGGAATTGTAGCTGTTTTGAGCTTCAAGGTGGCCCTGATGATCCAGGGGCCCTGACCTATCTTTTGAACATGGAAGAAAAATTGCATTGTGTTCAGAACAAGATTAGCAC
The DNA here is from genome assembly GCA_963574415.1 of Tarsius wallacei. Lineage (NCBI taxonomy): Eukaryota > Metazoa > Chordata > Mammalia > Primates > Tarsiidae > Tarsius > Tarsius wallacei. Next base: position 25,286 of record CAUYQG010250665.1, read on the forward strand.
TGAGAGTAGTACATGGTCTTTTAAACTGACAGCCTGTAGATTAACACATGGTAGGCGTCTCTCCCTCTGTAATGTGCCATTCCCTTTAAGGTACTGAATAACCAAGTTGAATGTTGCCCCCATTTTCATTCTAAGTCCAGTCCTAGATTTTGGAGGCTTTGAGTAGAAGGAAATAGGAAATGTCTTTGGGAGCAGAGGAAATCCATGTCCTCTGAGTTTGTGTGATCCTGAGTTGCTTGCCTTTCTGTTTGTAAACTTCCAAATATTCTCAGGGACCCCAGAGACCATGCTGCCCACTCGGTGTTGGACTCCAGCTGACCATAAGAGCTGTTGCCAGTTCACCTAAGCTCTTCCTTTTGTGCTCAAAAGCCACATGTCCTCCCATCTGTTACTCTGGATGGTAATGAGATGGAAACCATCTTGAGACCAGGGGTGGCACCTCTCTGGTGTACAGCCCGTGGTTTTTAGGAAGTTAAGAAATGGCTCCTGGTTTACTTTCCCAAAACAAAAACACTTCCCAGGCTTGTGAAAAATCTGGCAGTTGAAAAATGTCTTCTGCCCCTCCATCCACAAAACCAAGAGAGAGGCATGTCAGAGTCAAAGAGTCCCATTGGCCTTCCTTGTCACCAAATCACCTGTCTTTCTTGGGAGAGATAACTAGGCAATCCCCCAAGTTATCATGTGCACAATTAACTCCCTTAAAGAACAGTGTAGGTACAATCCTGTTTGAACCACTGAAAAAGCCTGACCTGGACGTCTGCTAAAAAGACAATAATTATGACTCAGTGGCTGATAGCTAGACCTATTATTAAGTTTGGGATGTGGGAGTGAAGATTTTACCAAAGATGCTAGTATTAAAAACAAACAAGCCGGGCTCGGTGGATCAGCCTGTAATCCCGCGCCTTGGGAGGCTGAGGTGAGTAGATTGCCTGAGCCCGCAGGTTCGAGACCCGCCTGGGTAGGCGAAACCTCATCTCTACAATAAATCAGAAAAATTAGCCGGGCGTGGTAGCACACGCCTGTAGTTCCGGCTACTCGGAAGGCTGAGGCGGAAGGATCGCCGGAGCCCAGCAGGTCGAGGTTGCGGTGGCCGGGAGCGGCCACTGCACTCCAGTCTGGGCGACGGAGTGAGACG
>CAUYQG010250667.1:0-19505 GCA_963574415.1 Tarsius wallacei
CGCCTGTAGTTCCAGCTACTTGGAAAGCTGAGGCGGAAGGATCGCCGGAGCCCAGCAGGTCGAGGCTGCGGTGGCCGGGAGCGGCCACTGCACTCCAGTCTGGGTGACAGAGTGAGACTCCAACTCAAAAAAAAAAAAAAAGAATCTAATGCTTGATGATCCACTCTCCCCCAAACCCCTCATCTGTGGGAAAAATTGTCATCCATGAAACTGGTCCCTGATGCCAAAAAGATTGGGGATCGCTGTCTTACGGGATTAACATAAAAATTTGTGATCTGTTTCTGAGGTCCCATTTCAAACATACTAACTCCTAAACCCATCACTAAAATAAGTTTAAAGAAAATACAGCACTACAAATTAATTATGAAATTTATATAACAAATGTTCCTTTTGTAAGATTTTTTTCCTATGTAGATTTTATTGGCTGAAGAGTTTATTAGCATTAGACTTCAGATGATTTATTTTCCTAACAAACATTTCTACAGCAAGTATAGGCAATCCCATTGCTCCAAGGTTTATCAAATTGCTTTCAGAATTAGTTTTATTTATCCTGAAATTTTCTATGGTCACTTTGATACACATGAATGCTTCTAAAAACTTTTGAATGCAGTAAGAACTGGTGGAGGGAGATTTTTCCAAAGTAACTTTATTCTCTTCAACAATTCCTTACTCAAAGCACAGAGTGAATCTGACTTCAACTAGCTGGTCAACAATGCTAATCTACTCATTTCTGCATCCATGATAGAATTGCTCAAAGCCTCTAGCAATCACACATAAATTGTTGATCTTTGCTATGGTGTTTTTATAAGAAGGACCACAATAGCAAAGTTATGCAGGTCAAACTAGTACACTGGCTTTAGTCTCTATCTTAGTGTGTAGCTGCCTTTGAGTAGTCAAGTAATAATACTATTTGCAGCCATAACAGACATGGGTGGGTCTTGAGAATAATACTTATTGAGGATATGGAAGGAGATGTTTCTGTAACATGGTTTATGTTACAAATGCCTTCTCTACCAGCTTGCCCATCTGGGGCAGGGTATGTGTGAAGTAAAGTACAACCTTTAGGATGGGCAGCCAGCTTACAAGAAAGGATTCTCCAGGCATCTGCTTTTTATCCATGTATCCTCTCAATAAGCTACTATATTTGAAAATACACCAACTTTGATGTATCTTTGATAGTTCACTTGTTCATTAATCAGAAAAATAGCTACCATTTGCATATTAAACATATTCTAAGCTGGGTATGGTGGCAGACACCTGTAGTCCTCGTTAATTGGGAAGCTGTGGTGTGAGGACCGTGTGAGCCCAGGAGTTTGAGACCAATCTGAGCATCATAGTGAGACCCCCCCCTCACAACTCTAAAAATTTTCTTTAATGTTCTAAATGCAGTCATCTTGTCATTAATTTGACATGGTCGTATCATTTCATTCTCAAGATAACTTTATGAAGTTGGTACCATTTATGTCCATTTACGGAAGTAGCTCAGAGTCTTTGACTTGCCCATGGTTGTACAGCTGGTAAGAGGCATGATCAGGCCTGGCTTGGTGGCTCAGCCTGTAATCCCAGTGCTTCGAGAGGCCGAGGTGAGTGGATTGCCTGAGCCCGCGGATTTGAGACCCGCCTGGGCAAATTGGTGAGACCTCGTCTCTACGATAAAATAAAAAATAGCCGGGTGTGGTAGTGCGCCCCTGTACTTCCGGCTACTCGGAAGGCTGAGGTGGAAGGATAGCCGGAGCCCAGCAGGTCGAGGCTGCGGTGGCTAGAAGCGTGCCACTGCACTCCAGTCTGGGCGACAGAGTGAGACTTCAACTCAAAAAAAAAAAAAAAAGAGGTATGATCAGAATGTGAGCTAGGATATCTAACACTAAAGCCCATGATCTTGACTGCTCTGCTTAAATGACTCCTTGCAATGTTTTCCAATTAACACTGTACCTTTATTCATTGTGATTATTCTTCCACAGTCTAGCACATAGCAGGCATTTCAGAAATGTTTGTTTAATAAATGAATGAGTACAAAAAAATGATTACCACAATAATATACCGATTACTTCTTAAAATCATCTAAGCTCGATTCACTTTTCTCCTTTCCTACTGTCGGCACTAACTCAAGTCCCCATCCATTTGCCTGGAGTCCTTCAGAAACCGTCTAACAAGATTCTCTGCCTCTAGTCTGGTTCTCACTGCAGCAACCAGAGAGAGCTCTCTGGAATGCAAAACCTACCCCCCTCACCAATAATCTTGGATGATTCTTCATTGCTTCTAAGATTGAGTCCCAAATTCTCAGCATGAAACCCAAAGCTCTTTGGCCTCACCTCCTACCATGTTCCTGGGCCCTTAGCGGTCCAGTCACTCTGTCAGGTTCTCACGAGCCGCCTCCCACCATAGGACTTCTGCCCACGTTGCTTCCTCTGCTGAAAATGCACTCTCCTCTTCCCTCCACCCCCCACTTCTGGTCATTCTTCTTCCTCTGACCTCAGGTCAATTGTCCTTACTCGGAAAAGACCTCCTCCGTCCCTCAGTCTAGATCGAATTCTTCTAAAATTCTCCTTTATGGCACCTTGAACTTCTCCCTGTGAGCATTGATCAATGTTGCAATACTGCACTCACTTCATTTATGGTCTGTCTCTCCTATTCGCATCCAAGCTCCACGGGGCATGGGCTGTCACCATGTCGCTCACTTTTGTGAAAACCATCCGTGTCTGTCTGTCCCATGCGGTCACTCAATAGATATTTAATTGTCAAATACTTGTCTGAATGTATGAATAGGATTGGAAAACCTGTTCCCACTCTCCATCCTTATGACCTAACATTTATGGGGCAACTGTGTTGCTCAGAGCACTCTGCTGTTTGGAATGGATTTTAAAACTTTTAGCCCATCTGTCACCAGGACCCAACTCTAGGGAAGTTCACAGAGTCTGGAGTAGAAAAAGCAAAGCATGGGTAAGCTGGGCAGATCATAAAGGGAAGTGATCATCCCAGAATGGCTGAGTCACTGACCACCTGTGAGCTGCCTTGTTTCTCTTCTCATTACACCTTCCATTCTCCCTCAAGTGGGAGAAAAGGCCAGGACAGAATGCAGACTGCTGACCTGGGTGCTGTGGAGAGCCACTGATTAAAGGTGGAGATGAAACCCCTTTCCTCAGTTTCATCTTCTTGAGCCTAAGACCAGCTGTGTTTCAAGCTGAGCTACTTCACATCTGCTGAGAAACCATTTGCTTCATGGTACTATGAAAATGATGGTGTTTGCTCCTTCAAATGAGAGAGATGATCGGCTCATTAGGAGCTCAAAGGAAGGAAAAGGTTTTTTTCCAATTAGGTTTGTACCTTTTACCTTCTGATCATTCAAAGGGTTAAGAACAAAGGCACAAAAGGGGTGTGTGTGTGTGTGTGTGTGTGTGTGTGTGTGTGTTTTGAGCAGTGCTGATCTGGGGTCCTCTATTTCCAAAACATTCATTGCTGTGGGCAAATTCAATTTCATGAAATTGAAATGGCGGATGCTGGCCTGAAGCTCTGAGTCCTTTAACCACTTTGTTTCTGACCTCTCTGGCTCTGTTTGGAACACTAGATTCTGGAAGGCAGAGCCCACACTCCCTCCTAGACCACATTATTGAAAAGCGAGCTTTCTCATTCAAAAAGAAGAGAGAAGCCAAAGAAAATAACAACACTTTTCTCTGCTAGGGCACAACGTGTTTATTTTCTAACACCTTTTAGTATTTACCTTAGAGAAAAGAAAAAAATTCAGTATGTCATCATCTTTCTATGGGGAAAAAAATGAAATGTGCTACGATGGATATTTGTCTTCAAATTTATCTCATCACATCTGCCCTATGTTACCAGCACTCTCAAGGAGAAATAATTTTTTAAGCTTCTCGTATGACTGGAATTTAAAAAGTGTTAGAATGTTAGGAGCTGCCTTGAGTTGAGAGCTTTGGGGTCACAGTGTAAAATTTACAGTCTAAATCTTTCTCGCCCTGATATCTACAATACCAGCCAAAAAAGCTTGTAGACGCTAGAAGCTTCCTGGCAGAATAAAGACATTTACCATTCTAAGTTGTCAATACAAGTGTTTAAGAATGATAAATTTGGAATACAGCATATAATTCATTTGAGACCTCCTAGATCACTGACTGTCTTATTCTTTACTGAATAGACAGTGCCTAGGTAATACTAAGCCCTCAAGAATGTTTTTTTTTTTTTTTTGAGTTCCAGTCTCACTCTGTCACCTAGGCTGGAATGCAGTGGCATGCTCACAGCCACCCCAGCGTCAACCTGCTGGGCTTCAGCGATCCTTCCACCTCAGTCTTCCAAGTAGCTGGAACGACAGGCACTCGCTACCATGCCTGGCTAATTTTTTGATGTATTGTAGAGACGCGGTCTCGCCAAGTTGCCTGGGCTGGTCTTGAACCCGTGGGCTCAGGCAATCTACTTGCCTCAGCCTTCCAAAGTGGTGGCATGACAGGCCGAGCCTGGCCAAGAAGATGTTTTAATGGGATGAGTAACTATATGATTCTTTCACATCATTATCATTATCAACACCATTCTCTCAAACAACCAGATTTTGCAGGGAACCCAGGAAGGTCCTTGTTTCTCCAGCTCTGCTTAGCTATCGACACTAATGATTTGCACCCTCCCCAGTCCCTGAGCTTATTGCAGAAGACTTCGCCATACACCTCACCCTCACCAGTGGGTGGATTCTGTATTAATCTCGTTTACTAAAAAATCTCAATCAAGTTTTTTTAAGTTCTACTAGCATTTCTGACTCATAGATGTACAAGGAGAAGATAACCAGGAGAGTTCTTGCGATGCCCAGAATCCTGGAACAGAAGTCCCAGATAGGGAACCTGGGAATAAAGCTGTATGTTCATTTGGGGAAGGTTGGGGCGGGAGTGACTCCTTTAGATCAGGAAGGGAGAGCTTGCAGAAAAGCATGCAAGTCCAAGGCGTTAGATTTTAAGTCCAGTTTTCATCTTCATAAGCCCGGCATCTGCTGTATCTAGATGAAACCTCCAGAGTAAAAGACTTCTATGCCTTGACCTAGCCAGCCTCTTTCCTGTGGTTGGGAGTATGTCCCTCTTTTACTGACCAGCAGGGGTTTTGCTTCAACAATGGACAACCCTGGGTAATGTGATTGCAAGTCTCATCTCTGCCTGGCACGCTGCATGCACAGACTGGACCCTGTGGTGTAGAGAAATTAACAATAACCAATACTTACTGAGCATCTATGTGCTTGTCACAATTCTAAATGCTTAGCCTATTCTAGCTTACATAATCTTTATAACAACCTTTTAACAGACCCTTAAAGTACTATCATTATACTCTTTTTGAAAATAAGGAGATTGAGTACAGAGAGGCGAAGGAAAATTGCTCTGAGGTTAAATAGCAGCATGATTCAATTCAGGTCATCCAATTCCAAAACTGATACTCCTCAGCAGTATGCCATAACCAGTATCACTTTAGGCAGGAAGACTATTCAGTCATTATACAATACTAAGCTTCGGCGCCTGGTGTCCATTCTGATTGATTGCTGGGAGTTCATTCTGCCTAATACATGTTTTTGAATATCAGCTCTTCCCTTTGGGTGCTGTGAGGGAGCTCTCTAGCCATCTCTTGGGACTGCTCTGTAGCTAAGCCCATGATACCATTCCACCTGATTCTAGATTCCATGTCTTCTCAATGAGTCTCACAGCTGAAGGGATATGACTACAGCATGTATGAAGAGGAACAAGATGAGGGCCTTTTCCTCAATCTAGTTAAGACAGGCCTTGATGATAAAACAACAGATAACGCCTGATTCAATACACTGGCTAAGAGGTATAGGCAAAGCTATACAGAAGTTCGGTGAAGGAGAAATCACTAAGACTTCTTACAAAGGAGGTGGAACTTGAGCTGACCTTGAAGGAAATGTTGGACCTGTAATATGATAAAGAACGACTGGGAGTACCATGTGTCCAACAACCCAGTCAATCTAAAATTGCAATCAGCAGAAACAACTGCTAATCACAGAAAGTGTCATAGTTCAAACTCTGAAAGTCTAAACACTGTTGATTAAAAGTGGAGGTGAAATTCTGTTTCTGAGTATCACTTTCCAGAACACTAACAAGCTTTCTCTTGTATTTAAAACCCAAACTATCAAGTTTATTTTTAAAGTTCTACTAGCATTTCTGACACATAGATGTACAAGGAGAAGATAACCAGGGGAGTTCTTGCAATGCACAGAATCCCAAAACAGAAGTTCCAAATAAGGAACCTAGGAGTAAAATTGTGTGTTCATTTGGGGAAGGTTGGGATGGGGATGACTCCTTTAGATTAGGAAGGGAGAGCTTGCAGGAAAGCATGTATGTTCAAGGGACTAGATTTTAAGCCCAGTCTTCATCTTTTACTAGAGCCTTTGGCTATTAACAAACCATAAACACCCAGAGTCCCAGTTCCCTTCATTTGTGAGAAAGCGCAGTGGTTGAACATATGAGCTTTGCTACAGACTTCCCAGGTTCAAATATTGGGAAGTGTTCCATCTCCTAGAGTTCCAGTTTCCCCATCTGAAAAATGGGATAAGTAATAATTCATAACATTATTGCAGGGATCAATGAATCAACTTAAAATTTTAAATAGTATCTGGTACAGAGGGAGTGCCCAACCAATGCTTATTATTATTAAAATCTGCCAAATGGAGAAATTGGCAATTACCTCTTAATTATCTTTCTTGTGAGAATTCTATAAGGTAATAGCCTACAATGAAATAATCTGTTACATAATAGATACTCAGTTATTGTTGCCTCTCTCTTTACCTCAGTAAATGTTAGATCCCAGGTAGCAACAGAAAATATGAAAAAAGTGCAAGCCATATTCACTAGCATCAGATTTAGCCTGTGTTCATACTTAATTCAGAACCTGCCTTGAATCAAGCTTAAATCACTAGCAGAACAATGTCTTTTTCCTTTGAATTCCCTTACAGTCATGTAATCCTCTACAGATGCGTACTATGGTTCTACATATGCAATATTTGTGCCAAAAGAGTGATATTGTCCCTCTCTGTTCTTGAGAAGCTTACCACTTAATTTTGGAAGCATGGGCTTTGCTCCCCAGTTAGTCGTCACCTCAGGAATTGACAATATTGTGATGCTGTTGCCAAGGGTCGAGGACAGATTGTTAGTGATTCCTTAAGCCCCCAGAGGCTTTTTCTTTTAAAATGTCCAGAAGGAGTTTCTGATATTTCACAATATAATTTTTAATGGATGCATCTGCTGTTGGAGCTTGATGGGGTCTGGTGTCAGGTTGCTACATATCTGATCCCATTTCGGCCACGAACTAGCTGTGTGACCTTTGTCAAATTTGTTGAAGTCTTTGTGCCTCAGCGTCCTCCTATGTAAAAAGGGGGTGCAAATAATACTTTCTGCCCAGCAGTGTGGTGAGGCTTAAAAGAGTGGATATTCATAAGCATTTAGAATAGTCCCTGGCACGTTGAAAGCTAGCTATCAGTCAGTCAGTCTGCTATTGTGCCCTTAAGTACTTTTTTCAGGGAGAAAATATTGTCCTCTTCCCAGACAACATTTTTCTCTGCCAAGCCCCAACGGACATCTCTGACTCGTTAAGTTTCAAATCAGTTTGGGTTCATAAGTTAGAGATGTCCAGTCTGAGTATCAATTTTCCATTATATGTCTTCAGAGGTAGGACTACCCCAGTTGGTGAGCCAACTGCTTCCAGGGAAGGAAGTATGTTTCCGTTCTCTGTTCATTCTCCTCCTCAACAAACTAGCTGCTATATCTGACCGTTAACCAGATGGTGCCGCGATCTTGGTGTTTCACGTGGATTTGCTTTTATGGGTGCTTTTGTAGCCTCTCAGTGCAGCTCTGTTGATGCAGGCAATGCTTGACCTCTGACTACACCCCATGCCACCCCAACTTGCCACCCGGCCCCTGGTTTTCCAATGATTTCTCTGGCAGATTCTCCTTTGTTAGAGTTCTTCACCCAACTAGATACGAGAGGGTAAAAAGACCTAAAAAGAAACTGGAATTTATTTATTAAAAAGCTGTGTATTTATTCTTCCAGTCACCTTCAAAGTACCCTCCATTTGAGGCATACACCTTTTGAGATGCTTTTCCCACTGCTCAAAACAGTTTTTGAATTCACCAATTTTGATGCCTTTTAGTGCTTTTGCCTTTTTTTGTTTTACCTCTTCCACACTGGTAAAACGTTTACCTTTGGGGATTTTTTCATCTGTGGAAACAAAGGAAGTCGCTCGGGGTGAGATGGGGTGAGTAGGTGGAGTGGAGAATGGGGGTCATGCAGTTTTGGCCAAAAACTGCTGAATGCTCAGCGCATGGGCAGGTGAACTCCTAAATCATCCATCACGAAATGAGCAAACATGTTGAAAGAATCTCCAAAAAAAATTCACTGAAGCCGAAGCAGTCTCTCACAACAATGGTGGTTCACTGATGCTGATGGGTTCCCAGAACACTTGCCTAGTGGGGAGAAGGCTGAATTACAAGGGCCCACCCTCCAAAAGATAATTCAGTTTTTTAGGGAGGGTTTCCCCCCACCCCCAGCACTTCCCTTGACAGGACTTAACATGAATCCAGTCTTCCTTACTCTCCTGTGTGATTCCTAGGGAGACCATGGGCATCAGGCTTTCTCCTCCCTTGCCCTGATTAGCTCTGGGAGTGCTGGCCCATTGCAGTGTGGCAACTTTTATTCTCCACTCAAAGGCCACTTTCTCTTCCTTGCATGAGGATCAGGGCAACATTCCTTAGTGTTTGCCAGCTTTAGAGAATCATGTAAGGTCATTGAGACCAGTGTATGCCCTGTCTGCAAGCTACGGGTGATTGAGATAAATTCTCTCCTCACTTTGGGGTAGAATGGAGTCTCACAGCAAAGCCATGCTCTCTCCTAAGACATCTCTTTACAAATCCTTCTGTCTCTGCATCCACTCTCAATCCTTTTTAGTCTACCATGTACCACGTTCATCAGACCTGAGGTAGAAAATATTCTTTTTAAAAATTTTTATTAGATTCAGGAGGTCCACATGCATGTTCTTTACATGGACATATTGTGTAGTGGTGGGATTGGGTCTTAGGTGGCCCATTCCCCGATAGTGATCACTGTACCCCTTAGGTAATTTCTGAACCCTAACCCCCCTCCCCAAAAGATTTTTTTCTTAACATCTGTTATGTCTTTAGAGACCGCAGCTGAGGACAGGAAAGCCCACAGAATTTTATTTTTCTCTCCTTTCTCTCTCTTTTTTAGAAGCTATATCAAGGATCTGGGCATTTCACTGAAGAAAATTTTCTGGCAATTTCTCCATCTTGAAGAATACAAGAGAAGAATCACCTGCATAGATGCAATTAGACATTAAAAAAAAAAGCTGGGTCAAATCTCATTCAGAAGATGGCAGAAATCCCATGTCTTAAACTGGCAGCTCAATTTAAGCCTATTTTCTTTGTTGTTTATTTCATTTAACCACTGCGAAAGGATGCCAATATTCAGCCTTAGGGACTTGGCTAAAAGCTTTTTAGATTGATAACTGCAGGATCTTGAAATGAATAATATTTTGAGGTTTAATAGCAGCTTTGCTGAAAACAAGCAATTCTTAATACATTTAATTTTACCACAAGAATAATTAGGAATATGAATTTATATTAATAGGTATTCAAAATTTGACATGGGGCTCCGGTATGGTTCGGTAAGTGGGGGACAGCCAATAATTCGTACTCTTTCTTCCTTTGTTCTTTTAAAACCTGGGTCAACTACCTGATAATAAAAAGATACTACTTAGAAGAAAATTGGCATAAGTGTGTAATTACCTGGCCTTGATGAGGTGTGAGAAAGCAGGTGCTTTTACATAATCCAGGTGGAAGGGTAATTGTTACAACCTTTTGGAAGGCTAATTTGATGAAATGCATCAACAGTCTTGAAAATGGCATGCTCTTCAGCCCAGTAATTCTCTTTTAGGAATGTATCCTAAGAAATTAAAAAAAAAAGCAAATATTTTTGATTGATTGTAGAGATGAGTTCTTGCCAAGTTTCCTAGGCTGGTCTTGAACCCATGGGCTCAGGTAATCCTCTAGCCTTCGCCTCTGAAAGTTCAGGGATTACAGGCGTGAGCCTTGTTGTTTGGCCAAACTTAGCGATTTATGTGTAAAGCATCTATAGATGAGAAAGAACCAACATTTGAACAGTGGTTATCACTGAGTAGCGGAATTTTGAATGATTCATTCCCTTTTCCTACCTGTATTCTCTAATTTTTTCATAATAAATATGAATTTTGAGCATTTAAAAAGAAGAAACAGATTTTATGTGATCCAGGAACAAGAAATATATTGAAAAGAAAAAAAGATGGATCCACACAGCACTAAATGCTGATGGCTATAAGAGAAAAATATAGCCTAGTGAAAATGGAAAATAAAAACTGGAATCTTCTTTTCAAAGAATGTTATTGTTCATCTGTTAATTTCTTTTTTTTTTTTTTTGAGTTGGAGTCTCACTCTGTTGCCCAGACTGGAGTGCAGTGGCCGCTTCTGGCCACCACAGCCTCGACCTGCTGGGATCCGGCCAGCCTTCCAAGTAGCTGGAACTACAGGCACGCGCTACCACGCGCAGCTAATTTTTTGATTTATTGTAGAGATGAGGTCTTGCCAAGTTGCCCAGGCGGGTCTTGAACGTGCAGGTTCAGGCAATCCACTCACTTCAGCCTCCCAAAGCGCGGAATTACAGGCTGAGCCATCGAGCCCAGCAATTGTTAATTGTATGGTTCTGTGCAGCAGAGAATACCTAAGACACAAAGGCAAGAGGGTTAAGTAAAGGTAGCTTTTTGTAAGGAAATAATAAAGTACATATTTTGAACAAAGAATTTAATTAAATTTCCTAGATTCTGAATAACTGTCCTCAGTAATTGATTTACTAATAGCAAGAGATTTAAAATGATATCTTATTACTTTTCTTACTGAGTTGGAGAAAATTGGCTTTTTGTTTTTGCTTGTTTCTCTCCTATAATAGAAGATATGAGCTATGTGTAATTAACATCAGGCACATGGTAGTTTCAGTTCATTTGAGTTCAGCTAAGCCCTCCAGAATGACCCTTATGCCAAAGTCTTTCATCTGCAGTGCAAGTATATTATCCTGCAGGGCAAATGTTTCTAAGGAGACTTTATGGAAATGGAAAAGCTCCAAGCATACCATCTTATATTCAAAAGAGAAAATTACACATCCATAAATAACGACTGTGATTGTCTCAGGCCCAATGAAACGAACCTTGGTTGTCTCCATTCAGGATGGAGGCCAGTAATAAAAAGAGATGCCCTAACTCTGTTGTGCACGCCAACGAGAGAAATGTGCTCACATTATCCCTTAGCTATAAAGCATGAAAGGGAGAAAGTGTTTGTGGAAATAAATGGAAAATCATTAGCGGGTCTCTGTTAAGAGGGCAAGGGAGAGAGCTAATGCATTAAGGCTAAACTGGCTTCTCAGAATCTATCACCCTCCTGCCTCAACCCTCTCCCCTCTTTGCGTTCTCTTTTCCAGTTGACCTGAAGCCTTGGCCTGTAAGAGAGAACGGTGATGGATACCTACATTCTGTGTGTAAAATAGCTGAACCACACAATCAGCTACCCACATACCTATAACTAAAGCAGGGAGAGAAAAGAACCTTCCCCTTGGACTGGACTCCCCACGAAGTGGAACACATTTGGAGAGCTCACTGAAGAACGGAGAGCATGGCACGGACCCCTGGCATGGGCACTGCATATACAAGTAGTAGAAAGTTTTGCTGCATGGCAGCCACATCCATTTGTTTACATATTGTTCATGGCACCTTTTGTTCTCCAATAGCAGGGATGAGTAGTTATGACAGAAACCATTCGGCCTGCGAAGCTGGAAATATTTACCATTTACAGGTTGTTAGCCACTGACCTAGAAGGAAGAAAGGGAAAGAACAGACAAGAATACATCGAGGCAAAAAATGAGAAGGGGGCATGCACTTCTACATTTTAATGAACAATAAACAGCCTTAGTATCCAAAGTTCCTTGTTTCCAAGGAGCATGTATCTTCCCACATTTTTAATGTCCTGCAATTCATGCGAATGTTACAATAGCTATACAAATAAACTTACTATTCACCAGATAGAATAAATGTGTCACAGTTGTCACTGCCTGTACCTGCGCAAACTTAATGTTCTGTAGGAAATGTCTCTCATCTTTGCCACCTTATTGAAGTTATGCACCTTGTTAACACTATGTATTGTTTGGTTGTAATAAATATAAATTCACTTCCTCACACCTAAAGCATACAATCTACAAGTGTGTCCTAGAAAAAAACAGAACACGTGCCTACAAATGAATCTGTAAGGATAGTAATGCAAATGTTTCAGTTTACAAAACAAGAATATGATTCAACTTTTGCAAAATGATAGTTACATGCTTCTCTCTCTCTCTCTCTCTCTTTCTCCATCCATTCATCAAGACTGGAAAATTATATAACAAAATCTTGACAGTTGTTATTTCTAAGTTGGAAAATTGCTAGAGATTGCCCACTTTTTTCTCAGACTTATTTATTGATTTTAAAATATTTTTAAAGGAATACATCTATTTTCATTTTTAAAAAGAAGGCATATGGCAAATTGAAATCTAGTGTAATAGGTACAGCAAATATTGCAAATATTGTCTTTCCGTATCACGTATGATCAATCAACAATAGCAAAAGATAAATCTGCAATATGAACATAGTCAAAAGTCATGAAGAGGAAGTTCACAAGAAAATAAAAAGGTTTGGCCTGCTAGTAATCAAAGTAATAGATTAAAATTCGACTCTCCTCCCCATCAATTTAGGGAATTATTTTTTTAGAGCTAAACATTCAGTGCAGAGTACTGGCAAATGTTTGGGCAGAACCTCCATTTGTTTTGACCTGTGTTTACACAGGGAAAGATGTTAGCTAGACGAGCACTTCTGGCTTTTCTCTTCCCAGCCCTCTCTCTCATCCTCTTCTGCTTCCCATGGAAGGAGTGACTTGATGAGCTTGGGAGAAGAAACTAAACATGCTCACCTAAGCTCTTTCTCAGGTCAAACCCTCAGCAGGCTGGCCCACAGGATGTTTATAATCTCTTCTCTTCCATGTGATCCTGGGCAGGCTTCCAGCAGGGCAGCATGTAGGAGTCCATCTGGGCCAGGAAAGGAGCCTGTATTAACAAACCAGTGTGACTACAAATCTCAAACATTGTCTTCCAACTCAGTTTTTATCACTGATAAGGCCTGTGTTTTCATCTTTGTTGTCTGAATCTTGCATCTCTCTCTCTCTCTCTCTCTCAAAAATCCCAAGAGCAAGGGTAAAAGGAAAAGAGAGTTCGCAAACACTAGGTGCATATGCAACACAAGGATATCAACTCTCTGGAGGGAAATTTCACAATGTGTTACAAAGGCTTTTCTCTTTGCCAGGGCAGGACTCTTTCTCAGGAATCATGCTAAAGAAGCAATCAGAGGAATGAACAAAAGCTGTGTATTAGAGTGTTTATCATTGTGTTATTTTGACAGCAAAAACTGGAAACAAACAAATGTTCAACTACATAGAATAATTAAGGGACATACTAGTTTTGTATGTCCTACAAGGTTACAAAGAATCATGTTGTAGAAGAGTGTTTTTGATATGGAAAATAGTTCGTGACATATTGTTAAATTTGAAGAGTGAGCTACAGAATAGTATATGCAATATGATACCAATTTTGTAATATATTTATAAATCTTATAAACCTGGATTCAAAAATACAAGTAAAACACAAAATATTGATAGCAGTGACTTTTGGGTCATAGAGATATTGTCTTTTTTTTTTTTGCTTTTGCTTTTCCAAATTTTCTATATTATGTTTTAATAAAGTAATTAGAAAAAATATTATTAAAGCATAACTGACAATAGATGTGGAAAATTAATAACCCTCATTTATGATAATACTCTTTGAAGACTTTCTTTCCATAGAATACTAGTTAGTTAATTATTTAAAAGACTTTTTAAATGCAAGGAAGACAAAATTGGAATTGAAATGAATTAAGGCACTATGAGAAAAAAGAGCTGGAATGATATCCTGGCTTTGCTATCTGTATAAGTTTATATCTTCTGAATCTCAAGGGATTAAAATACATACCTTGCAGAACCATGGAGGATAAAGGATCATTTATAAATCAGTGAGCCTGAGACAAAACATGGTCTTCAGCAGGTGGTAACTGTTATTATAAGTAATATATAAAGCATATATTTCCAATGTTAAGTGTGGTCATACACCGAGTATCTTCTCCTCTAAAGCATGTGTTCAATAGTAAGTTTTCATTAAGTAGGGAGGGTTTGACATATAAATCAAGAAAACAAAAATTACATTGAATGAATTTATGGTCAAGTGTAGCACCAGATGTTATTTATATGTCATCTCATTTTATCAATCTGTGGTGTCTGATTATATGTTAAAGAAGTCTCCCCTGAAGTTAATATTTTCAAATATTCCTTTATTTGGTTCCCCTGTGGAGGAGTAAAAAGGAAGTAAATTAGTATTATAGATCTATAAAAGAAATAAAAATGATTTACTCAAGCAATCATTAGAACAAGTGGCATTTGGTTACATTTGCGAAGTGCATGATCATGAAGAATCAGATTTGATCTTTATAATACCTCTATGGAGAGGTTTGGATATTATCATTTCTTTAAAAACAGGAAGTTAAGATACAGAGAGTTTAAGTGGCCTACCAAAAGTCACACCAAATGGAGTCACAGAAGCACCACACAAACTCAGTCTTCTGGGTCTAAAGATATGCATCAGAGAACAATTATTTCTCACACTAATAAAATGTGGGACTATTTATTTTATTTTATTTTTCTTGAGTTGGAGTCTCACTCTGTTGCCCAGACTGGAGTGCAGTGGCCGCTCCCAGCCACCGCAGCCTGGACCCACTGGACTCCGGTGATCCTTCTGCCTCAGCCTTCCGAGTAGCCAGAATTACAGGCACTCGTTACCATGCCCAGCTGATTTTTTTGTATTGTAGAGATGAGGTCTCGCCAAGTTGCCCAGGCGGGTCTCGAACCTGCGGGCTCAGGCAATTCACTCACCTCAGCCTCCCAAAGCGCGAGATTACAGGCTGAGCCACCAAGCCCGGCTGGGACCATTTATAAATAACTATTTCAAATCTTATTTATTTAGTTATTGTTATTATTATCTTTAGGGCAAGGATGGGGTGAGGGTGGATGGATGGATGGATGAAGAGGTGAAAGGACACGCAGCACCACCAGAGCCGGTGTACCAGAGGAGTGCGCTGGCAACCTAGAGATCCAAGTAATGCAAAAAATTGCAATGCACAAAGGGGTGAAAGAAGAAAAGAGTTATTTAAGAAAAGTTCACTTCCCACAGACAGGAAGCGGATCTAATTCTAGATGAGTGAGGTCCCATAGACCCCTTGAGCCCTGGCTGTAATCCTTTCCTTTGGATGTGTTGCAGTCAGGTAGGCGTGACTGCCGTGACTTCCTTATTGACCATCTGCGAATGTTTTGGAGATCTTGTGGCACAGAGAAATGCTAATGTCCCCCTACATTATCACAGCTCCTAGAGAAGGGTGTGACAAGGATTCTAATGCTCCCGTACTTTTCTGAATGACATTCCTTAGAGTTAATGGAGGATGTACTTTCCCTTACCACCTATGCATTCCCGGAGGGCAGCTTCGGGGGGATCCTTGACTTCCCTGCAGACAGCGCCCAATCTACTGGAGATTGAATCCCCATTCACTCCCCCTTCTGAACAGAGCGTCTGAGATTTGCATAACTTTTGTATTCACAAGTTTTGTGATTAGCATAACTTTTGCCCAATGTGTGAAGCCTTAGGCCTTGTAAACTCTTTTACAAAATGCCCAGCACCAGGACGTCTGTTTCTGAAAAGACAAAGTCAGCAAGATTAATCTTTACCTAAAATATGAATTTCTCCAAAACATAGCTTCTACTTTCTCATCATTGTGTCAGGGTTTAAGAACAAGATGAAAAATGGCTTCCGCCTCTCGGTCTGTCCCCTTCAATTATTATTATTATTATTTTTAAAAATAGAGATGAGGCCTTACTATGTTGCTAGGTTGGTCTCTAACTCCTGGCTTCCAGTAGTCTTCCTGCCTTGGCCTCCCAAAGTGCTGGGATTACAAGTGTGAGCCACCTCTTCCAGTCCATTAAATCTTTTTCAAAGATTGATTTTCTACAAATAGAATTCTCAAGTATTTTTGTAAAATGTATGTGAAACATAGATGTTTTTTCTTACTACCCATGTTTTTTTTTTTTATCGTCAAGCTAAAAATTATATTGCTTTTTAGTTTTTAAATCAATATTTATAGAGCATGACAGAATATATATAATGATCTGCAATCGATAACAACAGCACCAAAATTTTAATGGCCATGACTTTTCTTTTAATATAATATATTCATTTTTTAATTTGGGATTTGAAGCGTTAAGGAAGTAATAGGATGTTTATAATACTTAACTGAGCACTAGTCCTTTCAGTTAATTAGAAATTATTTTCCAAACCATTCTTTCTCATGATGCTATTATTTTGTTCTTTTCTCTCGTTACAAATAATGAGATTATTTGTCCACAGTCAATTAAAGATGTAAGTTATTGTTTTTTTGGAGTAAATAAATAATCACAGAAAATTTTAAGACTAAAAATCTGTGTGCTAAACATCAAAGCAGTTTACTAAACACTATTTCAGACCATTTAATTAATTAATTAATTTATTTTTGAGTTAGAGTCTCACTCTGTTGCCCAGGCTGGAGTGCAGTGGCACGCTCACAGCCATTGCAGCCTCGACCTGCTGAACTCAGGAATCCTTCCATCTCAACCTCCACGCCTGGCTAATTTGGGTGATTTATTGTAGAGACGAGGTCTTGCCATGTTGCCCAGGCTAGTCTCAAACCCATGGGCTCTGGCAATCCTCTCACCTTGGCCTCCCAAAGTGCTGGGATTATAGACATGAGTCACCGTGCCTGGCCCTAGACCATTTTATAATGCTACTTGGATAAATACCATTTTATAAAACAGAAATTTTAAGAACTGTTTTCTGGTATTTAAGGACTAGTAGATTGCATCTTCTAAGAGATACTCATGCTACGTATCCTACATCCTATGGGAGACTTCTTTTGGGGCCATGGAAGACTAATTGCATGTCATCACAGCTAACTGATTAAGGAATTAAAGCTTGTTTCCTCTTCATGAAAACCAGTGGTCTTGTCATGAAAGGCAAGGTAGAGGATGTTTTTCATATTATAGCACATATACAGGGGGCGGCCGAAAAATGTTTTCTATGTGTTACTTTTTAAAGTTGAAAGGACATAACATGGAATCAATGTACCCAATGAGTTTACCATGTGCTGAAACATTAGTGCTAAATAACACCAGTGTTTGTTATGTCAGGCTTGCTAAAGTTGTTTTTATAAAAAGAAAGTTAAGTCACTTTACTAAGCCCAGTAATTCTTCTGCACAATGAGTCGTGGGAACAGATCACTCTCACCTAATTGTTCATATTTCACAACTAAGACTGCAATTTAGTAATTTTTAAAAGGGTTTTTACAAATTTGCCTGCTCATAATTGAACATAAGAGACAGGTCACTTCACATCCACATCCACGTGGTCTATTCACTCTGAATCAGACTATTACAGACAGAAATGTTCAAAAGTTTCATATGCATAGCCAATTACAGAAGAACTTTTCAGGTTTCTTTTATTTTTCAGCTGAGAAATAAGAGAAGCAACAAGATGCCAACATGGACGGCTACAGAGCCAGAGGGCCAAAGAGGTATCCCAATCGGCAGTCACCATTAGCGACAAAGCTCCAATAGCCCATCAGAGACCTAGTAAGAATGAGCCTACGAAGGGATGGTGTCCATTGCTATTGGTACAGTCTGCTGGAGCACTAGAAGCATAGCTGCCCCAAAGAGGCCTAAACCTCCAGGACCTTGTCCACTGTGCAGGCCAGAAAGCCACTGGAAAACAGATATGCTGTCTTCTGAAGAAAGGAGAGATTGTCTGGCTCAGAAATGGTGTCCATTTAAGGAGGCCTAGAAATCTGCTAAAGTGCCTGGCACTGGCTTACCATCACCCCAACAAACCCCAGATGAATATTAGGGTGCTGGAATCCAAATTAATTTCTCTTTTTTTTCTTTTATTGAGTTGAAGTTTCACTCTTGTCATCCAGGCTGGAGTGTAGTGGCATGCTCACAGCCTTGACCTGCTGGGCTTAGGCTATCCTTCCGCCTCTGCCTTCTGAGTAGCTGGAACTGCAGATGCACACCACCATGCCTGGCTAGTTTTTGTGATTTATTATAGAGACAAAGACTCACCAAGTTGCCCAGGCTGGTCTCAAACCCCCGGGCTCAGGCAATCCTATCACCTTGACCTCCCAAAGTGCTGGAATTATAGGCTAAGCCACTGTGCCTGGCCCCAAATTAATTTCTTTTTTTTTTTTGAGTTGGAGGTTCACTCTTGTTGCCCAGGCTGGAATGTAGTGGCACGCTTACAGCCACTGCAGCCTCGACCTGCTGGGCTTAGGTGATCCTTCTGCCTCAGCCTTCCAAGTAGCTGGAACTACAGATGCACACCACCACACCTGGCTAGTTTTAGTGATTTATTATAGAGACGAGATCTTACCAAGTTGTCCAGGCTGGTCTCGAACCCCCAGGCTCAGGCAATCCTATCACCTTGGCCTCCCAAACTGCTGGAATTACAGGCTGAGCCACTGTGCCCAGCCCCAAATTAATTTCTTAATTATCAGAGGTGCCAGCCATTTGGTCCTGGCCATCCATGCTGGAATCATACAGCCTTACCTTAATCAAAAGTTACTAAAGGTTAATTCAGAGTATAAATGTAAAAAGTTATCTATAAAATGGTAAAAGACAGAAACCAGAAAGTAAAAGGAGGTTGATGGTATAAAAGCATGCTTTTGGTAAGGAAGGATATAAAGGAAAGAGAACAATTTTGTGTAGGAAAGAATCTTGTATGGCAAATTTTTGTCCTGCAATAAAATGGCTGGTTATTTGAAGGAAGAAAAGTCTAGGACAAAAATAGAAGGTTCAAGGGTGTTGAAAATGGTATGTGTATGTCAAAGAATGATATGTGGAAGGTTTGTGAAAAGAAATGTGTAAAAGGAATTCTATAAACAAGCCGGTTTATGAAAATTGTAGTTATTTTTATAAAATTAACATCAATTACACTAATACTATGCGAAAATATTACCCAAAGACCAGAACAGGAGCCTCTTGACAATCTCCAAAAGAATTTTCTCCTATAAACAACAGAGGGGGAGGGGAAGAGACAAGTTCAGTTAGTCCCCCTGCTGTCTTTGCTACAAAAATCAAGGGTTTTTTTTTAACTTTTTTTTTTTTTTGAGTTGGAGTCTCACTCTGTCACCCAGACTGGAGTGCAGTGGCCGCTCCCGGCCACCGCAGCCTCGACCTGCTGGGCTCCGGCGATCCTTCCGCCTCAGCCTTCCAAGTAGCTGGAACTACAGG
>CAUYQG010250677.1:0-11747 GCA_963574415.1 Tarsius wallacei
CCGGGCCGGGGGGCCGGGGGGCCGGGGGCCACGCCCCCCGCGCGAGCCGCGCCGCCGGGCGGCCCGGCGTGCCCGCGCTCTCGGGCTGGGGGTCCGGCCCGGCCCCGGGGCGGGGGCCCCGGCGAGCTCCGGACACCCCGGGCGGGCCGGAGAGGGGAGCTCTCCCCCGGGCCGTCGCCGCGACGCTGCTGCAGCCCGCGAGGCAGGTGGCGGCCGGCCCCCGGGGACGCGGGGCGGCGGCGTGGCCAAGGTCACCGGCGAGGGCCCGGGAGGGCGGCCGCCGAGAGGCCCCAGGGGACGACCGGGACCTCCGCCGGGACCGTCTCCACCCGGGACTCCTCCCCGCCGGGCTCGGGTGCCCGGAGCCCGGGTGGAAGGGGAGCGTGCACCCCGGGCCACGCGGCGCCCTCGCCTGCGGGTGGGCAGGGCCGCTCGAGGCCGTGGAGGCAGGTCTGAGGCCAGCGCAGCGTGCGGAGCCCACCGGGCGGAGAGGGACGCCAAGGCTGCAGGCCAGGGGCTCCCCTCGTCTGGACCCTCCCGGACGGCGCTGGAGGTGCCGGGGCGAGGGCCGACGGCGCAGCGCTTTCCTTTGCCATTTTAAGCGAGTGACCCGAAAGCCCAGGAGCTGCCGAAGCCTCTGGAACCTCAGTTTTAAAAAAAGCAAAAAAACAAAACGCAAGTCAACCAGGGTATTTGCCCAGGAACTCAGCACCATCTGTAATTACCATAAAGCGTCACACCCCAGATAGGCTTACAAGTCAAACCAATTTCAACGGAAAAAGGCAGCGTTGGGTGCAGGTTAGATGGGGAGGTGGTTTTCCCGGGGTGGATTATCGTATTGTTGGTTTATTTGAGGTTTGGGGGGCTCTGTCAGACTTAAGCCCCCCAAGGCTGGCCCTCGGTAATGTTGGGCTTCTGTGGGCAGACTGTTCTTGAACTGAGCTTTGATTCTCATGCTTCCATATGGTACCTCTGGAACGGGATTCAGAAGCATAGGGGTTCAGAATTTTGGGAGGGGAAAGATTTCTGTTAGTGCTGGGTCCCATCTTGCCTGCCTGTCTGCCTGCCTGGTATAGTGAATTAGTCTGAACGTTTTATTCCAGTTGGGAATGCTTCTGGAGTTCTCTCTGTCAGTATCGGGTGGTTGAAGTGAATTTTGAAGTGGATGGGGAGATACTACCTAACTAGGTTTGTTTGAAAGCCAGATATAAATGGTTGGGTTTTTTTTTTTTTTTTTTTGGTGATCTGTCAGTCTGTGGCACTAGTCTGATGGTTAGCGTCTGGGATTAAACAGAGTTGCTTAAATGGAGTCGTGAGGCAATTCAACCCCATGATGGGTCTGTCCTTAACAGTAATACATTGGAACGGGCTGACATAGGAGCACTTTGCATCCTTTTTCTGTACTAATTGTAAATACTTCTAAAGAATGTGACATTGATTAGACTGAGCACTTATTTTCCTTCTAAATGAGTTCTTCAGTGCCTGCTAATAGAGCTGTCAGTAATTTTAACATTCTCTTCCTGCACTGAGATAGTTACTGTATTCTGTTTGTACAGGGTGTGATAAGGCTAAGTTTTTGGTGATGCTATTTGTAGGGGTAGGTATGCATATTTAAAGCAATTCCATAGTATAGGGTTAATGTTAAGTTATATGTAGCTGCTGTTGATCGTAATTTAAGTTAACTATATTTAGAAGTGAATGCAGCAGATAGATTTTTTTTTTCAATGAGGAATACTGTTTTGCAAGGTCAGGTAGAAAAGTAGATTCAACCATAATGCAAGTGTCACCTATGAACTTGAGAAGGAATTGGAGCCAGACTAGAAGGTCAAGTATCATGTTAGAGTACATTGATGATACTCATAGTCTTAAAAATATAACAATAAATGTTTCATTCAGTATAGCACAATAGTTTTGTAATTCTTTTTCTGATCTTGAGTACAGTATAGGTCAAGAAATCATTGTCCCCAATCTGCATCTTAATTCTTGGATCACATGCCATGAGGTTGGACTCTGAGTGGTTTACCTTTTGCATAAATGTGAAATGTGTACCTTAGTTTTTTCCTGATGGATAATCACCACAGTTGAATTTTTATTTTTCCCTTAAAGCTTTCATATATGGAAGTGGCACATCGTTACAAATAGCGTAGGTGGATCACAATTCAATTCTTTAAAAATAAGTGGCTTAAGGTTACCACACCCCAAATAAAAGAAAAAATTTGGGGGCATACCACAAAATCCTGTTGGCGTATGCTGTACAAGTGAGATATTTGGAAACTTTAAGAGTATGGCTTGTGTTATTTTGTGGTTATTCTTAGGAAGAGAACTTTTGGGTACTTTTTTGGTGATATGGAAACTCTGGAGTAGGAATTAATTTGGGTAATTTGGAATGCTTGAAAAATTTTTTTTCCTAGTACTAGTGAGTAAATACCCTATTTAAAGTTTATTTATGACCTTTTCTGCCCTTTGGATTACTAATTAGAATACACGGAGCTCAACTAAAAAACTGTCCGATCTCCAACCTTGGAGCCTCAAATTAACCCACACTCTCCCTTTTGCTATGTCTCTTTGGTAAAGAGTTTGCTGTGTTGTGCAGATGTTGGAACTGTCATTTAAATCTCTCTGTGATGACACCCTAGGAAGTGGATCAGTGTTAAGAAGAGGCAAAGAGTTTAATTCTAGGCTTCCCCTTTGTGGGCCAAGGGTTGTACACAATTGTGGAGGTCACTGTTTGACTGGCAAACAGTGAGTGACTGCCTTGGGGAGGCAGGGATGGATCAGCTGGTGTTCTGCCAAGGTTTCATCCTGGTGTGTGACTGTTTTCCAAGCAAAAAGCCAGTGTTTTACTTATTCAGCAACCAAAGCACACTAATGTGTGCCATTTTACTCGTGACCATTTGGATGTTATGAGGAAGTGACTGGGAGAAGACAGGATTTTCCTGAGAAGGGAGCAGGCCGGCATTTCCACAGAAGGGAGCAGGCCGGCATTTCCACCACTGTGAGGACTACTACTGTGAGGGAGACAGTAGGGGGGACCCTCTATTTAAGGCTGCGAGTGGTTAACACTCAGTGTCTGTTGAAAGCGGGAGTCTAGCACGATAGATGGAGGTCTGCTTGGCTGTGTTACATTGGGCCAGCATTTTATTTTGGTGACGATGGAGGGAAAGGGCACATTCTGCCCGTTTGTTGAGTGGCTGCTCTGTACCAGGCCTGCTGCAGGCACAAGACATGCATGGTTGCATTTACCCCTCATATGAGCACTCTAAAGAAGGAGGCATAGTCACCGTCTCTATAGAGAAGAAAATTCAGGCCCAGAGAGATGGAGTGATTTATCTTTAAGGTCAAGTGGCTAGTGGACAAAATAGAGTTAGAAAATCTTTAAAACAGTTGAGACATAAAATAGATGTTCCGGATGCTTACAAAGACATAGTTCAGTGGCTTTGTGGAGAACACAGGAGACTTCACAGTTATTGCACCTTCAAATCTGGGTCTGGAGAAACAGGTGCTGAAGTTCCTTGGATGCTTAGTGTTCCTTCATGTCCCCATTTCAGGGGTTTTTCATAGTGAACCTGAATCCTATTTTTTCCCCCTGTGCTTTCAAAGATTTGCATATGGGTTTTCAGATTTTTTTATTTTTTATTTATTTATTTTTGAGTTGGAGTCTTACTCCGTCGCCCTGACTGGAGTACAGTGGCACGCTCCTGGCCACCACAGCCTTGACCTGCTGGGCTCTGGTGATCCTTCCGCCTCAGCCTTCCAAGTAGCTGGAACTACAGGCGTGCGCTACCACGCCCGGCTAGTTTTTGATTTATTGTAGAGATGAGCTCTTGCCAAGTTGCCCGGACGGGTCTCGAACCTGCTGGCCCAGGCAGTCCACTCACCTCGGCCTCCCAAAGCGCTGGGATTACAGGCTGAGCCACCAAGCCCAGCCGGGTTTTCAGATTTAAATGTAGGAATTTATTTGTGTATAATCCATGAACAGCATTTGCTCAATGCATTTTTTGGGGAGCACCTACTATGTACGATTCATTTTGCCAAGTCCTGCTAAAGTATTGGGGTTATCATTTGGATTGTGCCATGGATAAGCTGATGGCTTTTGAGAAAAAAATAAGGCTAAAATTCTTAACAGTGTAGAAAGAGGGAGTTCAAAGGTGGGTCTCAACGATGTAGAAAGGGGGAGTTCATAGGTGGGGAAAATAGTGTAGAATATTCATCCCAGAAATGTAAGCTAAATTACAATTACATAGTTAGTGTATACATTGTTTACTGCCTCTTATGTGTGCTAGCAGTGTGCTGGGCCCAGGGACACAAAGATGAAAATCTTGGCCTCAAGAAGTGCAGTCTGAAAGTTTTCTTAGGGGAACTAGCAATCAAGTGTGGGTTTGGCATTAGAGGCTTGTCTTAATATATTCAGATGGTGTGTTCAGTCCTTTCTGAAGACATAAAAACGTTTGACTGAAATGAATGAAGATATGGAGTGGAGATTTATTATCAAGGCCTTTTTCATAGCAATAACAATAGTCATCAGTTATTAGTGTTCGTACTACGTGTAAGCTCTATACACGTGATTATTTAATGCCTATCTTCATCCTATCATTATCATTGGCCCCATTTTATAGTTGAAGATATTGAGGATTACAGCAGTTAAGTATTTTGCCCAAGGTCATACAATTAGTAAGTAGTGGACTTGGCGTTAATCCCCTTTCTGTAGAGTCCTAATGCATGTCAGACTTCATCAGTATGTGTTTCTTCACTCTCCATGTCGTTTTTAATTTTTATCCATGTGCTTTTTGGGTGTCTAAATACTCATAACTACAGGTCATCAGTCTTTGATAAATGCTGTTAGAACCCCAAGTGCTGTTCTGTGGAATCTTACACAAAGGAATTCTGTGGCCAGGGCTTGATGTCTGATCTTGTTCACCAGCTCCCAGTTTTCTAGAATGCAAGTGCATTGCCTCCCCTAAAATTTGAAAGCTAGTAAATTTAATAGGAAGTGCTACTTTATATAGTAGCCGCTAAACTTAAGGAGTCCGTTAATTACCCCCCAAAGAGCAACTTGTAGTCTTAAAGAAAAAGAACCTTCTCCAGAAGGATTTTGACAAAATCAAAGTTGATCCCTTTGCTTAAGGTAAAGAAAATTTGTGTGAGTCTATCCTTGACCTCTTGAAGATAATACAACAAAAGGCAAGCACACCTTTCCACAATACCTCTGTCCGTATGGAAGTCAAGGCTCCCTGGCCCAAACCTTTAATTCAGTCTGAAGGTATGTAGGGCGAGTTTTCCCTGGATTAAACCAGCAAAAGTAAGGGAATAAGTTTGCTGGCAAAATCAAAGGGAGAAGGAAACTTTATGTGCCAGAACTCAATGCCTTTTTTAAAACAAGCCATGAACTTGTTTGCCAGATATTCCATTTTTTTGTCCTTTACATACGCCTTTGGGGTTTACAAACATGTTTTACATCTGACATCTAAGAAATGCTTATTCTGTGGCATTCTTATCATTATTCCTTTACCTATGAGTAAACAAAGGCTCAGAGAAGTTAAATGACTTGTCCAGGGTCACATAGTAGTAACGGTAGACTTGGGCTCTGAATGCAAAACTGTGAAAACTCATTCTATTTCTTCTATATTTCAGTCTTTTATGCTTCCTGTCTGCTAGCTTTTTTTGTCTTGCAGGTCCCATGAAAAAGGCATCTATTAGCTTTTTATAATCTCTACTTGATTTCTAGTGATAGAGAAAAGAGTTTGGAGGAGGAAGGAAAAATGAAAAGATAACTGCTTCTCTTTGTTCTTCTGAGACCTCTTGCTGGACCTCTCTTTAAATCTCTGCCTTTTGTGATCAAAGACAGTGCTGCCAGCGGTCCTCCCTGGACTAGACATATATGAAAATGAACCTATCATGTCTGGTTTTCAGTGTTCGAGAATGTACTACCCTGGCATAGTTTGAGATTGTTGACCAACCTGTCTTAGTTTGTGAGCTGCTCATAGCCTTGACTGAAGAACCACTACTCCCAGCTGGAGCTCTGCAGGGCTTGCTGGTCATGTACAGACAGCCCTGCATTTTTGCTGGGTGCTAGTTACTCAGAGAATCACTAAGTATCCGAGTTGAAGGGATCTTGAAAAATATCTCATCTGGGGTTGGTCCACCTGGAAGCCTGAACTCCCAAAGGTTCATGAAAATCGTGATGGCAGTCTAATAGCTGCTTGAGGTATTGTAGACAAATTAATAGGCACCTCTAATAATGTGGTTTGGCATAATTCTCTTGCCAGATGTGTTTGATTTTGGCTGAAATACATCAGCTCAGTGAGGTAGCACTGATTATCTTCTGCTGATCAGATGCTTGAATCACCCATTATAAAATGGGGAAACAAAGTGTTACCTTGTTCATGTGATTGGCTTGCTAGAAGACCCTTCAAGCCTGTATCTCCATGGGAGAAATCTTGTGAATGATGAGGACCTACCCAGATCTAGTTTAGTCTTACTGCTTTTAGATGCTGAGACTGAGGCCCAAGGATGAGAAGGGAACCATGCAGGGGTTTGAATTCATGGCTCTGGACTCCCTCTGCTCTCCATCAGGGCTGTGAGGACTGGCTCTACGTGATGTGAGAGTCTCTCCATAACACTTCCTGGAACTTGCTTCTAGGTAGGAAGAGCAGAGAGGGAACCTGATATTGCTAGCCCAGTCTGCTGGCGTAAGTCCCACTCTCACAGGGAGTGCTGTGTGAGGCCACAGCAGCCCTCCCTGATGTCAGCCTAAGAGTCTTTCATCCGAGGCCGTTTGTGGTGTTGAATGTTCAGACACTACCCCGACCTTTGTCTTCACTGTCTGTGGGGCCAGGAAGCCTCGGAGAGATGGTTTCCATTTATGTAACCTAGTCATTTGGAGACTAAAATCAGATCTTGGCCCCAGCCATTTCCACGTGTATTATTTGAACAGGAGTAAGGGAGGAAGCTAGAGATCACTTTATATCTAAGCCTCCGTTCCTCATTTAAATAAATGGCATTGTTTTGAGTATGAAAGGACAGAGTGCACACGGGAGCACTCATCAAGTGGAGTCCTGTGCTAGTAAAATTTTGCCCTATGAATGTCACTATCTGACCAGTCAGATTAGTCAACCCTCCTGTCGGATTGGGAGGAAGGAGGTGAGTGAGAGGCCAGAAGAAGCTTTCCTTCCTGGGAAGGTGGATGGACAGGAGTTCTCTCTCCTAGGGACCCATTTTGACGTTTGGAGTGAGGAGGGCGAAGTTCCCTTGCCTAGGTTATCGGCAGTCCTGTTATTTCTGGTGTGTGCTGGGCAAGTTACTGAAACTTATGGTGAGTTAGTTTTCTCATGAGGCTTGTACCCACCTCTTAGTGAGTCATTGTTTGTGAAGTACTTACAAGCAGTGCCTGGTGTGGTAAGTGCTCTATAAGTCAAGGGTCCCCAACCCTGGGCCTATTAGGAACCCGGCCGCACCGCAGGAGGTGAGGGGCAGATGAGCAGAGCTCCTCCTCCTGTCAGATCAGCAGCTACATTAGATTGTCATAGCAGCACAAACCCGACTGTGAACCGTACATGCGAGGGATTTAGGTTGCACACTCCTTATGAGAATCTAACGCTTGACGATCCCCACCCCAGTCCCCAAGCCCCGTCCATGGAAAAACTGTCTTTCGTGAAACCAGTCCCTGATGCCAAAAGGTTGGGGACTGATGCTGTAAATGATTACTCTTATTATCCTCATTGCTGTTGCATTTTATTATTATTGCATTAGACCATTGAATGTGTAACTGAGGAACCAAGCCTTGGTAGACTCATTTTGGAAGGGTGGATGATGAGGTTAGATAACAGAGAGATGAGGTCAGATGTGTGTACTTCAAGGACCTGGGTGGGGGAGACACAAATGGGACTAAAGAGAGGACTAGGGCAACACTAAACAGTTTGACCATTGTGGGTCATGATCATAGCTCTTTTGACATGAAGCAGGCAGCTCAGTAGAACTGTATGCTCACCTCTTGGTTGGTGCTGCTCTCTGATGTAAGGGAACTAGTGACCAGTGCTGCCCAGTCTGATCCAGGCTGGCCTAATGGGCTCTCCCCATGCAACCATGCTTCCTCATGTCCCTGCCAGTTCTTTCTGTTTGTTTCCACACCCCCCTTGCTGTGTCTCCTCCACTGATGTGTCAGAACTGACCCTTTGATTTTAGCTGGAGCGTTGGGGTAATGAACTGTTTTCTCTCTTACATAATAAATGTAGGTATTTGATTTTGGCCATTTGTGGGGAGGTGAAGCACTTATACCTTGGCCCTGACAAGAACAGAGTGGGGTAGCTAGGTTGTGTGCTTTACTGATTACAGCTTAAAGCACTGAGACCACAAGGAATTCCATTTTGGTTTGGAGTCAGGAGCATCAAAAAGGATGTCTCTTTGAATTTGCATTTCTTCATGCTTCATAGCTTCAGTGTCAGTAAAATGAGTTTTAATTATTTATGGAGCAGGGGTTAGGTCAGATCAGGAAGCACTTAACTCTGCTTGGTCTTACTGAAATGCAGGAGTTCACAGTAGGCTCTTTCTGACCCAGAGTGCCATCTGAGCAGCCCTGTGTTATGGTGCTGTTTGTGGTCAGTTATGTAAGAACTGAATTTTAATGTTGAGCTGTGGTATAATTTTCCCCAAAAAACTGGAGTATGTGTCCTTTTGATAAGACAGCACCCAATTTAGCCACCCAGAAGCTAGGAAAATAAAATCAGAACCTCATGCTCCAAGGAGGTAAAGCCCAAAAGACTGTTGCATTTTGGCACCAACTATTATAGAAAGCAAAGAGTTGGCTAAGTCAATCTAGGCCATCCCTTTCCCTGCCAGATGCGCTTTGGGTGGAGGAAAATTTAAGCTCTTCTTAGCTCTTTCTATTATTAAAACCGCCTGGCTACTTTGTATTTCTGTAGCATTGTGCTCAGAGGCTAGGGCCAGGATGGCCATGTCACCAGTATCTAGTGTAGCACCCGGCACACAGTGGGCTGTAATAAGTATAGTGATGACTGTGTTATTATGAATAAAGGTTGACAGCTGGAAAAGGCCTTGGAGAACATCTCATTTAACTTTTATGGATGAGGATGCTGAGGCCTAGGAAACCCAAGTGTGTTAGGCTCTTTTGTTGTAAGTAACGGATTCCTTCTTCGCCCCCAACAAAACAAACCATATTAGTTCAAGCAAAGTGGAGGCTTATTGGGAGGACTCATGCGAGTATTATGTGGAACATGAAGTCAAGAATGAAAGGAAACGAGGGTACTCTCTTTTGGGAAAATGGAAGATGATGGCATCCCTGGCCCTCCTTATCCCTAGCTCTAGTGTCTTATACCACATTGGTGTCTCTACCTGATTCTGGGACAGGCAGAGCTGGGAGGAAAGATTGGACTGGATTGGCCCAACCTGGATCAGGTTACCACCTCTTGAGCAGTCCAGTTAGCTTTGGCCAGGACAATGAGGTTACATGATGGATAGGGTTAAGTCCAGGAAGAGGATAGAGAATCACATGCTTTAAGTATACAGATACATAGAAAAGCTGGGACTGGGCAGTTTTTCTTCTTTGAAAAACTTGCCCATGGCAGGTCTTTCTGCCACGAGTCTTTCTTCTTCCATCTTCTTTCTTTTCTTGCGAATAAATTGAAAACTTTGAAGGAAAAAAAAAAAATAAAAAGAAAAGCTGGGACTGGGATCCAGGTCTTCCAACCTCATCTTCATTTTTCATTCAAGTTCAAGTTAAATGGAAACCACAGTGTCTCACAGGGTTTTGGGAGAACCAGTAGGTAACATAAGGCAGATAAATGCCGAGCACCCAGTGACACTTGGAAGATGTTAATTTCTCTGCCCTTGATCTCCTCTGCTGTGTATTCATTGGGATGTTTTTAAGGACTGTGGTCAGAGCACTGTGCCGCCTAGTTTTAGACTTGCTGATGTGGCCAAGAAAGACCAACATTCCACACCGGGTGTGGACAGAGAGGAAACATCTCATTGCCATTAAATCCAAACG
Organism: Tarsius wallacei; assembly: GCA_963574415.1. Lineage (NCBI taxonomy): Eukaryota > Metazoa > Chordata > Mammalia > Primates > Tarsiidae > Tarsius > Tarsius wallacei. The sequence goes on from CAUYQG010250677.1 coordinate 10,004, forward strand.
GATGACATGTGCTCTTGAATAACCTTACCCAGGGTGGATGGGAGAGTAGGCAGGGCAACTGTATTCTATTTGGGAACATTTCTGGTTTGATTGGCTTCCCCTCAGTGTTAAATAACAACAGAGACTCCTTCAAGGTCTGATGAGGGCTAACAACTTTCCTTCCATTGAGCCACTTCTTCCCAGTTACACATGAAAATAAAATGTGAATGTCTTCATTGTTTTAAAATATGGGGAGCTGTCCTTTAGGTTTCATTAATCATTTTTTTTAATGAAGCCCACTTCCTTTTCCTTGTAATGTTTATTCACATTAATAACGTTTACATAAAATTAGATACTCCTTATTTTCACAAAGTGCAGATCAAAATAAGCACTCACTGCTGGCCCAGCAGCTGCTACTGCTTCAATAATAGTAATATTTTTCATAGTAGTGCAAGTGGATGCACTGCCTCACAGTAAATAAAATGGTGCCAAATCAAATAATGTGGTCACAATCCCAAGGCTTCTACATTTTGTGTATAAGAGTTTGAATGAATTCAGAATCTGTGAACACTAGAATTAAGAACCTGTTCAATGCTGGACACTGTACTGGTTGCTCTGCCCACATCATCTCACTTAATTTAATCTTTCCAACAGCTCTGTGGGGTACCTACCATTTTACGGATGATGCACTAAGCTTAGAAAAGATTCAATCCAATTTATGCTCTTTCTACCTCAGATTCATCCCCAGAAAGTGCTATGTATGTGTATGTGAATGAAATGCTAATAATGAAATCACAGCAATCAGGAAATAGGCTTCTGCTGAAACATGAGGTACTTAGGTTGGACTTGTAAAACAACTCTTTCATATTATGCTATTTGGGTTGTGTAGCGCATGTGAGGATTTACTACGAAAGTAAGTTGCATACGGGTGAAGTTTGGGCTTCTAGCAGGCCTTCTCCCCCCGATAGTGGACCTGGACCCAGTGTGTTGCTGCATGTCCCCCAGACCTCTTCCTTCCTCTAGCAGTGTCCAGCACCTGCCATCTCACCCTTGTGCTCATGTGACCAGTGAGCAGAGCCACTTAGGAGTGAGAACATGTGGTGTTAGGTTGTTTCTGTGATAGAGACTTGTAAAAGAACTTCTTTTTTTTGGAGTCTGGGTCTCATTCTGTTGCCCAAGCTGGAGTACAGTGGCACGCTCATAGCCACCGTGGCCTCAACCTGCTGGACTCAGGTGATCCTTCCATCTCAGCCTTCCAAGTATCTGGAACTATAGGCATGTGCCACTATGCCCGGCTAAGTCTTTGGATTTATTGTAGAGATGAGGTCTCACCAAGTTGCCTGGGCTGATCTCAAGCAGTCCTCTCACCCCAGCATCCCAAAGTGCTTTCTTTTTTTTTTCTAATTTATTTTATTTTTTGTAGAGATGAGGTCTTGCTGTGTTGCTTGCCTAGGCTGCTCTCAAACTCCTGGGCTCAAGAAATCCTGTCGCCTTGGCCTCCTAAAGTGCTAGAATTACAGGTGTGAGCCACTATGCCTGGCTGAGAACTTCTTGACAATGTGTTAAGTACCAACTGGAACTAGAGTCCATAATACTGAGTGACCTCTCACAAAAACAAAAAACTAAGTATCACAAAATTCAATAATATTCCAATATTATTATCATAATATTCAATAATATTCCAATATTATTATCATAATATTCAATAATATTCCAATATTATCATAATATTCAATAATATTCCAATAATAAAACCATATTTTTA
>CAUYQG010250681.1:0-13393 GCA_963574415.1 Tarsius wallacei
CTATGACAACTTTTAGCAAATACAGCTTAGACCGATTCCTAAAGAATGTGGCCCAGTCCAAAGATCATGTCGGGCTCTCTTCAACACAGTATTCTATTCTGTGAAAGCAAATACCCTAAATAATCACTAACCTAAGACTTAGAAACTATAACATTAAAACTGCCTATCCTACAATTCTTCTAAGTGTATTGTATAAGCTTAACTCAATTCTACTAGACTAAAAACCTCACACCAATTATAGCTAGAGCCAGTTTTGAAAGGATGTGGCCCAGTCCAGGATATAGGCTGGGTTCTTAAGAATGTGGCCCAGTCCAAAGTACATGGTGGGCCACTTCTCGGAATGGCTGATTACAATCTCTTAACAAAATGGCTACTCTGAAATCTTATTCTTTATATATCTATACTAAACTTAAAAAATTGATTCTAATACAAAAAGGCTTGCAATTATATTAAGGCTCTTGAATGTGACCCGAATTTGAACAGCTTGTCTAAGGGCCAAAACCGCAGTCTGTGAGAAACGGGAGCAATGAGTTTCCAAAGCTAACCATGCCTGTTGTAGTTTCAGAGCCTCATGCTTAGATCATCAGAGTTCTTTTTGGCTAAATATGCTAAATGGTAAAGGGGGAGGGAATGGTGTCAACGGCTTCCGAACACATCCTAGTGGTCTCGGGGTCCACGGCCCTCTCTGATCCCTAAAGTTCAGTGGCCCTCTGTGGCCGGCTCCCAACATAAACAATCTTTTTAGGTGGGTTCAAAAAAGAATAAGAAGATAAAAATAAGTATAGATAACTCTGTTGAGTAGTTTTGCTATAAACAGGAGCATGATATTGTTATTTCAACCATGTTGAATGAATGGCCAGATAGCACACACACCAAGCCTGCTGGAGCAATGTTTTCTGGGGGAAAACAAATGAGGCAAACAGAAGTATGAACTCCCACTGCCATTGCTTTTGAGGACAGTACACAGAGATTCAACAGTGCTGAGTGTCAGACTTTAAGAAAGGGACTGTGGTATCCGGTTGGGGCCTTTGATCTTCACCTGCTCATGTCCTGATGTGAGTGGAGTGGCTGTGATACTAGGAATCTAGCCTGATTCCTTTAATCCCTGCCTTGACTACTCACAGAACTGGAGCTCAATCTTCTGGTTGGCTATAATAATTCATTATGATAATAAGCACTAGCTCTCCAGTTTCTGTGAGAATTCTGAGGGACAACAAATTCTTTTCTGGAAGTCTAGCCTAAAGGAGATAAGTCTTGACAAGGTAGACCTTATGTAATAGAGAGGCAGTAGAAGCGCTATGGGAGGGTTTTAAAAAAACTCATTCTCTTTCTTTTTTCCTTTTCCCTTCCCCTTCCCTTTCCCTTTTCTCTCTCCTTCCTTCCTTCTTTCTTTCTTTCCTTCCTTTTTTCTTTGATGTACAATATTATAGTTTTTTGGTATGCTAATAGGAATAATCTAGTAGAGAGGAAAAACTTTAACATTTAGGAGAAACAGTCATTGGAGTGATTTCTGTTGAGAAAGTGAGTGAATTAGAATGCAGTATAAGAATCAAGAGATTGGCCTCTGAGAGGAGGATGGATAGTGCATTCATATTAACCTGGAGAAGGCAGGGTTTGTAAGCGCAGATGTGCTTATGCTGTAGACAGAGATTGTGGGCATTCTCTTAGGATTGCTTCTAATTTCTCAGTGAGATGTGAACTTGCATTGAAAGCAAGAAGAGGCAAGTAGGTGTTGGAGTGATTTTAAAAGTGGGTGATTAACAACCCTATTTCCTCAGAGAAAATAAATTTTATTAGGTACATGCCCTTAAAAAAGAAACTTCTTTCCCTCTCTTACTGAAGATTGAATTTTGTGGTTTTCTGGTAGACAGCATTGGCTAAATCCATCTAGCGTTTGGTTCAATGTTTATTTTGATCAATGATGACTCCCAAAAACACAAGAACGTTTAAATCTATGTGGATCTTTCATAGCAAAAAGAAGCCATTTTTAATGGTATTCTGTGATGAGCTATGTTAGATCTTTCTGACAATATAATACAGAAATGTGCAAAATGTACTAAAATGTGGTTATTAAAATGTATGTCGAAGAATCTGTGCTTATTGAGCATACAAATATGTTTACAATTCACTAATCTTCATGTGGCTCACAGTAGGCAAAATATGACATTTGAGTTGTATCTTTATTACTTTCTGAGGGCATAGGATGATTGACACATCATAACCTACTTATAACTGTAAGACTGAACCAATTATTCATATAAATTAATTTTTTCATGTTTGGAGCTTAGATAATTGGATTAAATTATAGCAAAATAAATCAGACCTACTATACTTTTGCTCCCTTGGATGGATGAGGAGATTGGCTAATCTGGAAAATTGCATGTGTTTTTAAAATTGTCATTATTATGTATGAGTCTTGAAAAAGCAAGCAAAAAGTCCTATTTTAAAATAAATAAAGTAACGGGGAATAATTGGACTCCGTGGTATTTGATTTCCTCAGCTTTAATATGGAGGTCAAGTTAAGGTTGCACTAATTGACTTCTATAGACCCTTCCAATTATAAAATTTTATGATCTCTAAAAATAGTTTCAGCGAATGAGCTATCTGTAGTTGAGTTATTTAACCTGAACCACGCCATATACTAGTTTTCCAACATATCTCTGGTTTTTTTCTTTGAGAAAACATTTCCTTAGTTCCTTTTGAAATGATTATGCCTTTTTACTTCAAGTTGTTAAGGTAACTCAAATGGAATGGGGAATTTATTTCAAACATCTTGTTTAAATACCAGGAGTCTGGAGGTGAAATTTCCATGGAAATTATCAAAATGCAAATTTCCAGTACTCATCTAAGCTTCTGATTTAATGGTTTGAGGCTGGACCTTGGAATCTGCATTATGGTAAGCACTCAAGTAATTCTAAAATGAGTGACCGAAGAAACACACATTGAAACCCTGCCCTACTTAATTTGTGAAATTTATGTACTTATATATATTTGCCTGATTTACTAATACTGGACATGAGGACCCAACTGCTAGAATATTTTGCTGAAAAATCAAAGGATACTGAAAATTAACAAAGAAACAGAAAATAAAGGATAGTATGGCAGGCTTTCTGCCTTGATGAAGCTGGGAGAAGTTTGTAAAATGTTGCCATGAGATATTTTATATGTAAAATTACTCAATTACATGTGTACAACTTTTGGAGGTGATGACACATTGAGTTCCATGAAGTAACACTTTGTGATATTTATATATATAAAAAAACCACAGGAATTTTATAAACCAGACCAATTTTGTCTTCTTTTAGTGACTTCTGACCTACAAAAGACAACAGCTACTAAAGATATTGTTTTTGAATTTGTAACATAATCTACCATATGTAATTCTGTATACCTATCCTTGAAATCTATGTTAAATCCAGAACACTATCATGTTGAAAGTTATTGGAAATTAAGAATCCTGTTGAATGATGCTGGTAAGTTGCTTGCCTCCCTCTTCACCCTCCCTCCTTCCCTCTCTCCCTCCCGTCTATCTTTCTCTCTTCTTCTCTCTTCTTTTTCTGATAATGTTTTTACATTTAGACTTTGTGTATGTATTCTATAGTCAAGAGAAAATCCTTGTCCATTATTTTGTCTTTAAAAAGTTGCTTTCACATTTTTATTTATATATGTATTTATTATTACTTTTACTTTTAAAGATGTGGGGTACAATTCAGAATTAGATATACCAATGGTCATCATACAGGTAAAATTTGAGCCTCCCATTGGTCTCCACTTTACCTGGTTTGAGATCAGGTACCCTTATTGATGTTGTTTCCCCTCTCTACTCACCCTGGCAGTATCCTGCTACTGCCAATTCCTTTCTTATAGTATTATGGTAAATGTTCAGGGTCTACTTATGAGTGAGAACATGTGGTACATTTTTTAAAATTGCAAGCTCCATAAAGGTAAGAGCTATGATAAATACTGTACTTATTTTATAAGTATTTTATACTTATTTTATAAACTGTTAATATTTTCTACTGTAATTGACAATATGCAACTAATATTTTAAGAAGATCTCTGCTGTTGGCTTGAAGTGTACTTCTCATTCTCTTTGTAAGGCTGACATCCTACTAGTTCTTTGAGATCAAATGAAAACCTTACTTCTTCAAGAAGTGTTCCCTGATCACTATCCTACAACCTTTCCATCCTCTTAAATTAATTGCTTTGTCCTCTGAGTTTTCATAATAATTTCATCATACTACTTATCAACTTGTGAGCTCCTTAAGTAATATGATAATATAATTGAATTTGTTTGGATTACTTTTCCAGGTATAGTATTAACAGAGCCCCCTTTCACATTCTAAAGTATTGCAGTTGGACAGTAGATGATTTATCCATCCTATCATGAGGGACTTTTTAATCCCTGGTATTTAGCCTACCACCTGTTACATGAAGGCTATTTAATCAAAGTTTGTCAATGGATTTGAACTTCATTATTTGATGACTGGAAAGACTGATAAAGGTCTGTCAGAAGACTTTGGGTATTTTATAGATATTATTATTTGGGGGTATTAATATTTTAAGACAACCAAAGTGGGAGTCCAAAAATGCTGTTACTCTGAAGAATGCAGAGATAACCTGGACCAGACTTTTGAAGAGCTGGCTATAGCCTAATCTAGTAGTTTCTAAGTGAGAATTCAGAGAACGTTCAAGAGAAAGTAAACATCCTTGAAGTTATGTTTGTTGTTTCATGGCAAAAAAGAAAAAAAAAAGATAAGGTAGTGAGTTAAAATTAAATATATTGTATTTTTCTTTAAGATTATGTCTAGTGGTAGGGTATTTTGTTTTCATGTTAGAATTTTCTTTCTTTTCTGAATTGATGGCAATTAAAATAACTTTTCCTTATCAAAATAAGAAGTTGGCTACCCTGAAGTCCAGCAAACATTTGGCTAAGAAAATGGACTAAGGATGGAGAATAATTGAATAATTGAAGGACTCAAACCTATTACTTGTAGAACTAGTACTCTTTTCTGTCTTCTGGAAAATGGGAGGGATCATATTTATGTTGTTCATTGCTTTATTCTCAGGTCTCACACGGTGCTGAGTTCACATTATTCATAATTATTTGTTATATAAATGAATGCATGGATTCCATGAGTAAAATATTCTGCTGAGAGCTTCTGAGGTGGCCTGGGCTGGCAAAAGATTGAGCTGATATGCCCTCTTGGGTGTCTAGCCTTCATTGTGTGTAGATACCAGATACCACTCCATACTTTTCTTTTGATTGAAATTTTGGTTAAGAATTTAATGTTTCTTTGTATGGGTTATTGTAATAGTCTCTTTTCTTTTCAATTTTTAGAACTCAAAAAAATTGTGGTAAAATGAATGTAACATAAAGTTTATCGTCTTAATCATTTTTAAGTGGCACTAAGTCTATTCACATCATTGTGTTACCATCACAACTATCCATCCTCGGAGCTCTTCATCTTGCAAAACTCAAACTCTGTACCTATTAAACAATAATTTTCCATCCCATCTTCCCCTCCAGACCCTGGAAACCACCATTCTGCTTTCTATCTCTATGAATGGATTTGACTATTCTAGGTACATCATATAAGTGGACTCATGCAGTATTTGTCCTCATGACTGACTAATTTTACTTAGCATAATGTCTTCAAGGTTTATCCATGTTGGAGCATGTGCCAGAATTTCCATTCTTTTTAAAGTCTGAATACTATTCTATTGTATGCATATACCATGTTTTGTTTATTCATTTATTCATCAGTGGACACTTGGATTACTTCCAACTATGGGCTACTGAGAAAACTGCTGCTATGAACATGACCTTACAGTTATCTCTTCAAATCCCTGCTTTCAACCCTTTTGATTATATACCGAAAGTGGAATTTTGGATCATATAATAATTTTATTTTTAATATTTCAAGGAAATGACTTGTTGATTTCCAGTGCAAACACATCATTTTACATTCTTATCAATAGTTCCCAAGATTTCTAATTTCTCCACATCCTTGCTAACAATAGTCCTTTTCTGTTTTTGTTTGTTTGGTGACAGTAGCCTTTTTAATGTATGTAATAGAATGCTCTTTTAACTGGCCTCTGTCTCCAGGATTTCTTTCCCAACCAATCCTCATTATTATAGCTGAGTACTTTTTCTTATCTGCAAATCTGATTATGGCAAATTTATCCATGATCCCCAATACTTCTTGTTTTAAATTCTCATCTTAACATGCTTCTGTTTCAGGTCTCATTTATCTCCACTCTGTCTATACTCTAGTTCATAAATATTTGCTCTTATTTATGCTTACTATCTGTCCTCAAGTCCTCACAATTTTGTACTAGTGATTCAACACTTAGCATGGAGAAGCTGAATTTCATGCTTCTCAGATTTAATTGATTACAATTTCCCTCATTCACTTCCCAGCTATATATTATTTTTTAATATATTTTTCCTCTGGATAGACTTTAAACAGCTTACTTTTTAACCCAACTGCATTCTTAGCAAAATATCTATGATATATGGGTTTAGTAAGCTGGCCATATAAATTCTTTGCATATACTAATAAATATACTACTATTAAAATTAAAGTCTGTCCATATATTACAAAAAATTTATCTCCAATACCATCAAGTGCTATATGTGTCACACTTTGTGAAAGAATATGCTAACCTTCTTTCCCAGTCTTACTTGATCATCTCCAATGCGTCCTTAGGTTGAACTCATGTATCAGTATATGTAGTGATTTCCGGTGTTGGGTTTGAAGTCATATGTGCAAGCCCATAATCCTGATCTACCACTCCCTAATTGGGTGATGTTGGACATGTTACTTAACCTCTTTTAGCCTAGTTTTATCTTTTGCAAAAGAGGCTAAAAGTAGTTTATACCTGAAGGACTTGTTGGGGAGAATTATTAGGATAATGTATGCAAAGCTTAACATTTTAAAACTAGTCTAGCTTTCTTTTGCTCTCTATATCATTAAATGATGATCACTATTTTCTTCAGTATATTAATTTGAAGTTCTCCCATTATGAAATTGATGAAAACAAAAGCAAAGTGAAATCAATTTGGAATAGGCTTTCATGGTTGTTCTAATATGAAGCAAGTATTGCAATCATTTGACTTTTCTGGATCCCTAACATTTTAATATTTCAGAGCCAAAGGAGATGCAAGGTTGACCCTGAGGATATTTTTTCCCATATGTTTTAATCAACTTCTTCAGGATTAGGTGATGCAACTCTAGGTGGAATAGAGACAGAGGGGTATGAAGACAGGTTTCAATGGCTGCCTCTTCTGGGATCCCAATGGCTTCAAAGAAAACCAGACAAGGCTGAATATTTATTTCTGTTTCTAGTACTAGAGAACATAGAAACAGCTGTGGAAATTATCTCTCAGCCTTATTCCTTTCTAAATCTCTTGTGTCCAACTTAGATTTTTTTCTATTCTCCATTGTGTTCTCTTGTTCCCTTGGCACCCCTTTGTGCTTAGAACTGTTCCCTTTCCTTACGCTTTTGTCTTCAAAATGCAGGCTTTTTCATTTTCCATTTTTGTGAAAAATTACTTGTGCAAAGAAAATGAAAGAAGAGGAGTCAAAAGATGAAAGTATAAGAGGAAGAAAGGAGAAAAAATTAAGAGATGCTTGAAAGCCTGTACTTTCTTTGACATGTAACTGAAGCATTGGTTTTCTTGTTGTATGCTAATAACTTTGCTTGTGTTATAGAGAGTAAGTCCCTTGGGTAGAACCCACTCCTCTTCCATCACTGTTCAGTGCGAGTATTTCATAAGTGGTAATACCATATGATACTATATTTCCATCTTCAAATTTAAAGATTCTTTTTTCAATATAAAAGACAATAAAGAAAATGTAACTTTTTTTTCTTACCAGATCCATTTTAGTCATGAGTATTGAATAGAACAATATTTACAAAGTAATTATTATTTCCATCAATAAAAAAGAAAAGTGGGCATGGTTTTCTTTTAAAATGTTCATTTTTATCTTGTCAATTAAAAAAATTATTTTCTTTGTAATTGCTTAGTGTATTTATGTATCCAAGACCTTTACTTTACAACTTTGTGGACTTCTAACATGTAACTCACATGAACCTGACATTTAAGAGGAAGTAGGTGGTATGGCAGTGACACTTGAAAAACCAGAGGTGCACTGTTTTTCAGATATCTAGTTTCAAGTCCTCATGATTCCTTTAGAGACACTGAACCTTTTGATCCTAATATAATATTTTTGTATTTAAACAACTAATTAGGCTATTTGTCAAGAATTCTCATTAAATGAAAGGTCATATCTCTTGACAGAAAATATGAATTATAGATCACACAAGTAAGTTTATTAGAAAATTCAAGTTACATTTCTAAATAAGTTCACAGGTTAGTTTGATAAATGAGTTATTAGTGCTTTTAGTTAAAGTTAATCAATTCTAGCAAAATAATGATTACTTCAATGTAAAATCAGTCAAATCATAATCGTTTTTTTCTTGATTGATTTCTACATAATTTCCATCAAAAGTTGTATATCAAACTAAACTTTATTTTTATGTCATCTTATAACATTTTAATAGCAATGTTATTTAAAATAATTAATCTAGCCTGAGCAGCAGAAGAGATTTAATCATACATCTCCATGAGAACCATAATCTAATTTTGTAAAATAAAATTCAAGAAAACAAATAAGTTCACTTTCAGAGTTACCACAAAAGGAAACATCTTCAGCAAAAAAAAAAAAAGAAAAAAAATGTGATGGGATGTGGGTGCCTTGGTGAACACAAATTGCCAAAGATTTCCAATTATTAATTTGAATTAAAAGGAGTAACATAAAATGTAGATATAATTCTTGAGAGTGAGAAAAATGTTATTTTGAATGTTTACCCATGTCATTTTCTCTTTTAACTAGTAAATACACTGATCTGAATTTCTTCTTTTGATTAACACTGGCTTACTCTGTAGAGTTCTGGCAACCTAGATTGGGAGGGGTTTGGTTATTTTGAGACATATTGTTAGACATTCTGCCTTAGGATGGGCTCTGGGCTGTATGGCAGCTGAAGTTGTTCCAGTAGCAGATATAGACTATGGATGAAAGCAAAGCTGAAAAGATTCTTCTGAGAAGATATTGTTAAGAATGATAAAGATTATAAATTTGCAGCTGCCAACAGTGACTGGGGAAAGGAAAGGAAATAATCAAAACAGACAAAGACCCAGCAGTTAGGTACACAATGAGCCTTAGGTTAGTGGGTCAGAGAATGATTCAGTTTAGAAGCATTGTGTGATCCTGAATGGTCCAAAGTAATTGATTAGAACCTTTAAATCAATGCCAAACTGTTGCTTCACTTGGGCAGTATTTTCTCAACAAATATGCAAACAAGCCTCAATATATCAAGAGAGTAGGATTTATTTCAAGTGGATGTCAAAACCAAGCCTTGGAAAGAAAGGCCAGTCAGGAAAGCAGATACATAAGAAACATTAAGTAACACTACTTCATAGAACAGGACAAAAAGAAACGTTGAATTATTGGTTTGTACAGTTCTTTGTGTCAGTCCTGAGAACTGGTTTGACTCAGACTCCTTTAAAGTTATAGAACACTGCAAACATTAATTGTTCAACATAAAAAAATCATTTCTAACATTATGCAATATTTATTATAGCTAGTGGCTTTAAAACCAGCTCTAAAGCTGATCTTCCTGACCCTCCAAATACATAGTGGGGAAAGGCGAGTACAAGGTTTTTGATACTATTGGTTGTGATTAGTAATCTGATTGATGATGATGAGTGATTTTAGATTTTCAACCGATGGCTCTTTCCACACAGAAACCAGAATGGCTGCCAATTATATTTCAGCTTTTTCCTCTAAGTCATTTTGTAAGATTATATCTCTCACAGCTGAAGTGACAAAATTAATGGGAGTGTATAATAATGTTTGGATATAATAAATGATGCCAAATGGAATTTCTGTCATCCAGTTTCATAGATCTGTAGTTGACCATTATTCTCTAGTGAAAACTTTGAAAGTACATATAAAATCATAATGAAGTACCTTACTAAAAAGTAAGAAAATCTTGGCTTAAACTTGCCTTCCATCTCAGAGTCAATAATGTGTTAGCTGAGTCAGACAGTGAAGCAAAACAAAACTTCTGAGTTCTCTCCTTTTGGCTCAGCTACTTGTTTGAAAAGTGTAGAAGGGAGATTAATTCCACTAAGTAACATTGATAGAACTCTTAATATATGGGAGGCACAATAGGGGATGCAAAGAGGATTAAAGCACTGTATGTTTGTCAAATAATTTGCAATGTTTTAGGGAAGATAAAACCTAAATACAAATGACTACTATTATAAGGAGGGTTGTGATAAATCAAATCTTTGTGACTAAGACTAGAAAACCTGCAGGTCATTACAATGATGGAAAGAGGGGCAGAGAAGAAAACACACCCCTTTCTAAAGACTTAATGGTGGCTATTCTTTATAAATTATTTACTACATGTATAATGCTGGAGTCTTAGTGTGGAAATGCTTTGGCTTCTCTCACCTACCCTTCATCTTTAATCCTCCCCTAAAGTAGGGACTAATAATTTAGTTGGTTAAACTTCCATGCGTTGATTAGGCTACGTTTGCTAGTGGGCAGGGACACTGCATATTGAAATTTACATACCTTTTCTTCTTCTTCCCAGTGCAGCTGAAATGATGAGCTGGTTCAGGCGGCACTGTCAGAGCAGTTCTAGCCAGATTTTATCATATATTCTGTCTCATACTTCTTTGCTGAAGAGCTCAGGAAACTCTGGGAACAAAGTTGCCCATCTCTTTTCTGCTCTCTGATGTTCTAGCTATATTGGGGCTTAAAGTTTTGGCCCTCTTCTATCTAGGCAAACTTGGGAACAAATTTCTCCTGATTCACTTGTTCCAGCATTTTGGAATGTGTGTTGGATATGGCTTTCATCATACTGCAGTAAAAGGTTCTGTACTCAGGTCTAGGAGTGGTGATATGATTTTCTGTGGTTGAGTGAGGACATATACAGGGAGACTTACATTTGGGAAATGATGCACCTCACAGTAAGATGAAATGTCTTAGTTTTGTGCTGCTACAACAAAATAACCACAGATTGTGTAATTTGTAAAATTTATTTCTCATGGTTCTGGAGACTGAGAAGTACATGATCAAGGTTCTGGCATCTGGTGAGGGCCTTCTTGCTGCATCCTCACATGGTAGAAGAGTTTAAGAATGTGAACCCCTCTGGCAAGTCATTTACAGAGTAGCATTAATTCATTAATAAGGCTGAAGAAAGATCTCATGACTTAAATACCTCCCATTAGGTTTTACCACCCAATACTCTTGCATTGGGGATTGCGTTTCCAACACATGAGTTTCGGGAAACACATTCAGACAGTAGCATGGAGTTTCTTGCATTGAGAGATGAGGAATCCATTTTTATGGGCATTTCAAGATACAAAAAGAGAAATAACTGACTGTGATGAACTAGACAAAGAGGAATAAGAATCTACACTTTACAAAGCTGGGCAATTCCAAGGACTACTATTCTTGGACACTGAAGTTTTTAAGGTGCAAAGCACTATGCTATTGAAAGTAATTGCATTATTAAAATTATTTAAGAATTTCAAATGGCTAACTAAACAATGTGATATAATGAGAAAATTGGGCATTTCATTTTAGGTAAAATTTACTAATTATCATTTGGTAACTTTGCCCTTGTTTTAGTACTAAACACCTACTATAGTCTGATGCATAGTGAAACATCAGTAAATTGTTGCTACTGTAAAAATCTCTTGGCACTTAGGAGAGTTCCAATTACTACCAGTTCTAACATTTTAAATCTTTCTGTTGATAGTCATATGCCTAGATATGGTAACAAATATGCTACACCAGTAGTAAAAACATTTTGTTATGACATATATTAGAAATCTTAGTGAGGTTTTGATTATATTAAGACAATTAGATTTTTTAAAAAACGGACAAAAGCGGGGGAGGGGAAGGGCGCTGGCAGCAGGGACTGAGGAGGGAGTCCAGGGACAAGGTCCCACAGAGTAGGACAAGAGAGGCATCCTACCACCATCTTGAAAGGGCGGGGCCGGGGGGGAGGGGAAGCGCTCCAGCTTGCTTCACCGCTGAGCAACAGACCCGCTCTTTGTGGCTGGCAGATCATCTACTCAGGGATTGATCATGACCCAGAGGAAATGTCCTGAAATCACAAACTTAGGAGGGACCTGAGTAACGTTGAATTCCAGGCGCCCCACCACTTATCCTGATCCAGCCACAGGACAAAGGGTGTGGCCAGAAAAGGATGAGGAGGAATGCCAAGGAGATCAGTGAGTATGGGGTGGACCCAAACCCCTCTTCCCCAGCAATCCTCTGAACCTCAGACCCACATAACTGGGCCATGACTATGAGGGACAAAACCAGGTGGAGCCTGGATGTCAGTCGCAATAGAACTCCATTCCAGGAATGGTCTGACTGGGGGACCCCCCACGAGTATGTACCTGGGGAAGAGACAATCCCTCAGCTCCTCATGGTAGGATATCTCCCTGACCATAGGAGAGTGGGAGGGGAGGACTGCAGCCCCACCCACCTCCACTGCCCCTCCTCCATCCAGGCTTTGTACACTGAGGAGAGAGAGAAAGATGTGGCTCTGCAGGAGAGACCTGATTAAGAGGAACAATTACAGAGCCTGCCACAAGAGGGTAGCGTTTTTTTTTTTAATTTTAAATTTTTAAAAAAATTAAAACATTTTTTTTGACTGTTTGTTAGTTCATCTATTAAAAAAATATTTTTCCTTTGTGCATGGATGTGTATGTGAATGTTTGATCTGCTCCCCCCTCCCAAATAGTTTTTCTTTTCTTTTTCTGTTTCTTTCTTTTATTTATCATTTTCTGTTTATGTGTGTATGTGAATGACTGAGTGTTCATTATTCAGTTCTGTTGTTGTTGTTGGTTTGTTTTTGCTCTTTTGTTCTTCGAGGGTTTTTTATTTTCATTTTTTGTAGTTCAAGGTGTGTGTCAATATATGTGTGAGGGTTCGACCTGGATTGCATTTTTTTTTTCTTCCTCTGGTCTTTCTGTTTTTCATCTCGATTAACTTTATGCTAGGCATGTGTGTATGTGTTCAGATTCTTTTCTGTTGTTGTTGTTTGTTCTGTTTTACTTTGTTATTCCATTTTGTTTTGGGGTGTGTGTATGTTCAATTGTTTTTTGCATTGGTTTCTGTTTTGCATTATCATGCAGAGTGGTGGTGGGGAGTGAGTCTTAGGGAACACATACCACAATAAGTGAACATTGTAATTTTCAAGTAGTTTCTGAACTCTATCACCCCATCCCCTACTTTATTCAAATTTCAAAAACTACAAGAAACAGTAAAGCTTCCCATCCACCATTCTATTTCAA
>CAUYQG010250682.1:0-12335 GCA_963574415.1 Tarsius wallacei
TCACTGACAATTCTATCATAAAACAAAAACGATCAAAAAAGCAGCTATGCTATAACTTGCCCAACCTTACACCCCAGGGACACAAAATTAGATGAATTATAATCTGTACTTTATGACATACATTCAGTGTTAACTCATGAAATGCTCTTTCTTCCTTCCTTCCTTCCTTCCTTCCTTCCTTCCTTCCGTCCTTCCTTCCTTCCTTCCTCCCTCCCTCCCTCCCTTTCTTCCTAACAATATAATTAAATTCAATGACCCAACATTTAATATGAAAACTAGAACATTCATAGAAACTTATATGATTACTCCAAGCATTTTTTGACTCTCCTCATGCAGGATGACTATAATTCAAAATCTCATATTTACAAAGTCCTTGTTTTTATTTTTTATATTTTAACACATCGACTTATATTCATTTAAAAGTATGTTTGATTTGTATGTGTTTGCCTTAATGGAAAATGTGTCGCAATGTTTTTAATATAAGAACTTATTTTTCACTTCTATTTATATTGCTATGATCCATCTATAATGTTGTACATAGTTGTAGTCATTAATCTTCATCATTCTCTGCTTGAATATTCTACAGTATAACATCCTGTGTTTGAATGCTACACCTTGCTTCTTTAGGTCCTGCTATAAAGCAGTTATTTGCCATCATAAAGATGGTCCAGGATTTCTTTGGGGTTTCTCTAGATAGAACTTGTCATCGTCTGATAGTTTATATTGATGTTGGTTTATTTATCCATTGTCAAGCTTCTCAGTAGAATCCAAAGCCCCTGGGAACAGAGCCTCTGTTTTCTCCCTGCTATAACCACAAAACCTAATATAGCACCTGGTATATAGTAGGAACTTCATTAATATCTACTATTTCCATCTTTCCACTTTGGGCTCTTGAGTGGCTTATATAATTGCCTGCTAGCTTGTTTTCCTGCTTCTTCCCTTGCTGCCCTTGAATCAACTGAACAGCCAGAGTGATCTTGTTTAAAGGTATGTGGATTCTGTCACTTTTCTGTTCAAAATCTTCAATGACTTCTCATATCTCAAAGTCAAAGTCCTTATAATTACTGTGATTTTGTAAGATCTAGCTCCCTTCATTTCTCTGACCTTACCTCTTGATATCTGCCCCATCACGCTCTGTGTTTCAGACCCACTGGCCTCCTTGGTCCTCTTTGAACACACTAACTTCACAGTTCCTAGAACCATTTGCCCTTGTTTTACCTTTTGTCTGGACAGTTCTTCCCTTAAACCTCCACAAAGTTTAGATCTCACTTCCTTCTCATATGTGTTCTAAAATCACTGTTATTAAGGTTTTCTTTTTTTTCTCCATGCAAAAATGTAAGTCTTTCATCACTTTCTGGCCCTTCACAATGCTTTTTCTCTTTAGATGTCATTACTACTTGTATAGACAACTTTTAAAAAGCTTATATATTTTGTTTGTCTATCTTCTACTAAGCAACAGTCTATACAAGGCTGAAATTTTTGTGTGCTTTGTTCACTTCTGAATCCTCTTTGGTTTCTAGAAAATGTCTAGCCCATATAAGGCATTCAATTAATATTTCTGAATGAATAACAAGGAACGTAAATAGTTATTTATTATACAACTACTTACTTTGACATTCATCAAAATCATATTTATATTTTTGATGGTCTAGTGCATAACAAAATGACTTAAAGCTTTAAAAATAAAATATCCCCAGAGATACTGATGCAACCATCTGAAGAAATAGAACATGATGTGACATACACATATAGATTAGAGTCATGCTACTAATATTGACTATTCTAATTCCCAAAACTAGTTTTAAATTAATAAATACAACTTTTGCATTGCATTGCATAAAGCAAGAAATAACAATTTCTTAAAGGGTAAGATAAGATCTAGACCTGTGTGTTGCATTCATTGAGGAGTGAAGCATAGAATTCCTTTGCTGGAGTTTGTCACACGAGAAACTTTCCAAGAATTCAGAGGAACAAAAGGACCTCTTTGCTGCTGGTGTGGATGTTGTGGTTCTTGAGGAAAGCAAGGTTTTACCAAAGCCATTTAAAAAACTTAATAATTAGTCAGATCTAAGTTTAAATTTTTGTGTTTTAAATGTCTTCACTCTAGTGTCATAAAATTTCCAAAGAAACCTCTAATCAAAAAAAAAAAAAACAAACTTCTGGAGAAGACTGGACCAGAGGAACTGAGGAGAAGATAAGTGAGTTCTGGCTGTCATGTTGTTATTAGTCATTAAAAGAATAAAGGTAACTCACAAGAAATAAAATGATCATCATTAAACTACATGGATAGATTTTAGCATCAAAGGATTTTAACTTCAGAATATATATCTTATAACTTTCATTAAATCTTAAATTATATGAATCTTTAAAAAGTCAAGATGAGGCAAAGCCACTTTGCAATCATAGCTTGTCATCCTGTCAACTTCCTTGAAATTGTGAATTTTCATGTAAATAAAATATTTCCTTTGCTATCATCCTTCTGATTAAACTAACTGTGTTTTGTATAGAAGCAGTATTTCCATCCACACACAGGGATTTGACTTGATGTTCTTTACTACCATGGCTATGCAACCATTTAAAAAAAAGCCTAAAATGAAATATTTTAATGAGTTGGAAAAATTTTGCTTTAGAAATGATCCTCTTAGAGTGATCCCCAGTGCTATTTAAGGAGACATAAGGGTGGAGGTTCCAAGTGGCCAAATTGTATCCATAAATAAAATGATAATGTGAACAACCACGTGTTTGATCTGTGCCTGGAAGCTTAGAATGGCTAAAGCAAAGGATGCATCTCTAGTTATCATTTCAATTCCCACCCAGTCCCCACAATCAAAACAGAAAATTTACGTGCTCTGAAAGATTGAACTGAGAGAAGTAAAAAACTTTTCAGATATTTGTTTTACAAATCCTTTGAGAGCGCATCATGTTTGGATCATGAAAGTAGACCTCAATTTATACTTTTGATTTTTCCGAGTTTCACAGTTTTAAAAAATATTCTTTCACCATCTCCATGTGCAGAAGGCAATGTGCTTGCTTTGTTTCCCAGCTGACCTATTCATATCAAGTTAGTTACACCCACTTGAGTCTCCCCACCACCTTTGGCCAGTCTCACAGAGCCCTCCTATGGAGCTGGGAACTGATATAGAGACTTTTGTTTTTTATAGAGAATTAAATCACTGAATGACACAAGACACCCTAGAATGCATGCAAGTTGCTAAAAAACAAATCATTTTCCATTAGTAAAAGTTACATGATTGGAAAAGAGAAGAGCACATTGCTGTAATTACCGGTACATTAAGCAGGGGATGAACAGCTGCGTGAACTTGGAGTCAGTAGAATAACAGCCACCGAGCCAGTTTCCCCATATGGTCTAAGTGAGGAGGTGGGGCTTCTAGCTGCTTGGGGGTTGGGAAGAGTTGAGGAGGGGGCAAACTGGAATCCCATTCAAGAAGGAAACTCACGCCAAGAAATGTCTGGCTTCCCTATCTAAAACCAGTTTCCTCTGTGCTGCAGTGGGAAAATCCCCTTGGCCTCTGTAACAAAAACCTCTAAAATCAATGTTGTTTTTTCCTAAAGAGAGCAAAATATGAGTGATTTCAGACTTTTGGCTACATTGCTACTAATAGAAAAAATAATCTCAGAAAAACTGAGTCATTTCCTCAGCTTTCTTGGGGTGTGGCTGTGATTTGGAATGATTGGTATCACTTTATAAATACTGCATTTGATCTAGCATTTGCCTTTTCTCCCAATTAAAAATAAGGTTCAACCAACAGTGACAGGTCCCCACCACCAGGTATTGGCTTCAATCTGTTTCAGTGAAAAGCATTATAGCCTTCTAATTGGCATTCCCTTCAGAATTTGGCAAATTTGGTAAAAGCAGACCAGCACTATAGTAACCTTTCATTATCAATGCAAATCCTAACAGAAAAGCATTCCATTCTTCTTACTTGTACGTCATAAATTAAACACAATAAATTTTATTGTGAAACTTCCTAGGAAGACATTCCTGAATAGACAAAGCAGAAAATGCTTGCATTATACTAAACAGAGCTAAAATTTGATAGTTGCTGGAAGGGTTGGCTATAAGGAATCTAGCTATTTACAGGGGAAATACCAAATAGCCTACATCATTTGCAAGGAGATGTTTTTGTAAGTACCATGTCCAAAACCATTTGGGTTTCAACTATATGAAAGTTATTATCACAGAGAATGGTGACCAGCTGTTCTTCATTGCCACTGAAAACAGAATGAGAAAAAAATAATAGCATTAAAATGGTATTGAAGGAATTCAAGCTTCCTGAAAATTTTAGTTTGTTAATAGGAGAGGGATTCACACTAGAAAGTTTATATAATGGATGCCTTTCATTTTTTTGTTGCTTTTTTTCTTTTAATAAAAAGCAACACTTGTAAGACAGCTGAGGTGCAATTTTGTCCATCAGTAAAATAATGAATTTGCTAATCTTACAAAATTTATACTGTTAAAAAAATCTGAAATATTTGGAAGAAATATGACTATGAAAAATCAGGCTATATATAGGGAGTAATTGATTCAGTCACACTCTGGTGCCATGGAATTTCATGAAATGAGAGAGTATTATTCAAGGAATCCTATCAGAAATGGTTGCATTTCACACCATAGACTTAGGAAGGAATAATCTAAGAAGGAGTATAATAATTTCCCTGTAAAGCTAATATTGATATCTTCAGAAATATTTAGATTTAAAAATAAATGGAAACAACAGTATTCTTCTCAAAATAGGCATAATACTATCTTACAGGAAACTAGATAGATGATAGATAGATAGATAGATAGATAGATAGACGTAAAAACATCATGTGCTGGGTATTAGTTTCCTCTGATATTGATTTGTGGGTTCTCTACTTTAGGAATTTATACTTATGTTTAAGCAGTTACTGATATAGCTTTCAGGACTTTCTTAATAAACCAGCTGTAGGAAGGACAATCTTTCCCATACTTTCACACACAAGGTAAATCCATCATTGCCAGATTTCTGCTTTCCATAGAACACTCACTTTCATGTTTTCTATTCAACTTGAATGAAAATTTCTACTAGTTCTCATTCCAGCCCATGGGACAGAGCTACCTTTCAGTAGTCAGTGCTTTACCAAGGGCCACACTCAAATCTGAACATCTCAGTAGACTTGGAATCAGAAATGTGAGATTACTGGATTTCACTCTGAAAACTTTTATTCTTAGATATCGTAATAAAAGAACATCACCTTCATCTCAGATGATTTGCAGCTTTTCTGACAGCTAATGTTTATCTTTGTGACCCTAGCTTTTTAGGAGAAAAAATACAATTTGTAGATAGCTTTAAACTTTGCAATTTTTATTGTAAATAGGAAGAAAAGGGTGAAATAATAAAAAAAAAGAGTTTCACTACATAAATACATTTTGACTTAAAATTTCTTGGCATTTAGACTGCATGCCATGGCCCTCTGCATGAGTTAAGTAGAGTCAGAAATTTCTGCCAAGTTTTGGAGCTGGTTACTTCAGGAAATATTCAGTTATTTCATTTGAGGTATTGCATGAGAATCCACAAGTTTACCAGGGTCTGAAACTACAAGTGAAATTATTGTTTTTCTTTTTTCTTTATCCTTGTATGGAGCAATTCCAAGGGATCCTTTAAATCTGCTGCCCAGTTTTTATCTCTATAAATAATATTTCCTTCATACAGTACAGAGTCAACTTCTGAAGAAGAAACAGTTCATCATGGTGGTTAAGAGCATGGTTCCACCCAGATAGAATGGGCCCTAATTTCAGCTTTGTCTCTTAACAGTCATGTGCTCTTTTGGAAAGTTGCTTAACCTCTCCGAGCTTCTGTTTCTTCCTATATAGAACTGGAATTTAATAGCATCTGTCTTATATGGTTGTTTTGAGAATTTCCAAAAGAGCTCAGAACCTTAGCAGATTGTTTGCCTATAGCTCTGTAAGATGAAGAGAGGTTGAGAACAAAAGGAATAAAACAGACCTGCACAAGATGACCATGGGGTGAAAAATTACTGCTTTCCATACAGTAAAGCAAAAACCATTCTCTGATATCAATCTATGGTGAATCAATGCTTTAAGCCCAATTTTATTCTGAAACAAAGGCAAAACTATTTCTGCTTGTAAGAATAAAACACTGGATAAGATGACTTTTGATTTCCAGTTGCTGAGTGAGGAGGGCTGGGGAAGAGATGCCACACTATGAATCTTTCATCTTATCTTGCTTATCATAAGTCCCTCCTGAACAGAGTAGCAATAGAGGTGAAGGAAAAAGGTATGTGAAAGGTAGGACTAGTCCATTTTATTCAATTAGTGCTGTGCCCCAGGAAACCAGCTCTGAAACTTGGAGCTTCCCTTCTCAATGTCCCTTCTCTCATTCACTGTCCCCTTAAGAGAGTTTAGAGGCTGCCTTCATCTTCTCAAACTGTTCAAGACCAATTACAAGTATAATTTTTATTTGTTAATTTTTTTTTTGTTGTTGTTGTTGTTGCCCAGGCTGATGTGCAGTGGCATGCTCACGGTCACCTCAGTCTCAACGTGCTGGGCTTAGACGATACTTCCACCTCAGTCTTCCAAGCAGATGAAACTACAGATGCATGCCACCACAGCTGGCTAGTTTTTGCAATTTATTGTAGAGACGAGATTTCACCAAGTTGCCCAGGCTGGTCTCGAACCCTCTCGGGTTCAGGTAATCCTCTTGCCTCAGCCTCTCAAAGTGCTGGGATTACAGGCTGAGCCACCGTGCCCAGCCTGTTCATTAATTTAATCAATATTAATTGAGCAACTACAGTGTCTGGGACTATGCCAGGGAGAAGCAGGGGAGAAAGGTCGATGGAAAGGGTGTTAAGAAAGCCCTGGATTCATAGTCCTCGCCTTTGAGGAATTCAAGATCTACATAAAACAAATGCTCCAAAGTAAACAAAGATCAGAACAAAGATTATGAGATGTATGACAAAATGGCATGTGAGCAAAAAACCAAGAGAGAAGGAAGTGACCAGCTCTGCTTAGGAAAGGTGGGAAGTTTTTCAAATGAGAAAGTGCTTGATTTTAGGGCAATAAGAAAAGTAAAAATTACCAAAGTGGTGAAAGATAAAAGAAGGCACAATGAAGTAGCCGAGGCAGAGGAAATGTCACATGCAAAGACAACAAGGCCTAGAAGAACCCAGAATGCTGAGAACATGCCTGCTCATGTTTGTGGTTGGAATGCAGAGCATGTTGGGCAGTACTGAGTTTGCAAATACAGCAGTGACACAAAAGGCCACAAGTGACAGTATGTAGGAGGCCAATGATGAAGTCTTTCTTCCATTCAAACTCATCTGATTTCCTGCCTGAAGGAATGGAGGAAAGGTCCAAAGATATTGACAGCCTTAGCGCATTTAAAAAACAATGGTACATTTTCCTTAAGAATCAGCTTCCAGGAATTCTGGAAGACAAGAAGCAGGATAGTCGCTCTTATGTGACCCATTCAAACATCTTAGAAGAGACAATTCTTAATGTCACAAAGGAATTATATTAACTCATAGTCACCCTATTAATCTCATAGTTTCCCTGGATGTATAATATTTATTTACATATTACCTTAATAAAATAAAATCATATATCATGATAATGACTTATAAACTTGTATTCAACGGCATTTAGTCGAATTTTGAAAGATATTCCTATTCACCCCAAATCCTGCCAGTCAACTATCCTGAGAGAGAGACACTAAAATCAAATAATGAAATCAGCAGCCTTTTGCACTTGTGCTCTGTCAAGCTACATGCAAGAGTTATGTCTCCAGAACTGGAAAATTATATTATCACTTATTTAAAAATAGTTACTGCTGGCAGTGGCAGTGAAAGTGTAGATTCCTGTCTTCTTGGAGTTTATAAGATAATGGATTTAAACAAAAAATACTGAGAAGAAAACAAAAGAACGGGCTTTGAACAGATGTCACTGAACAGGAAGCTCTTGTCTGAGCAGGCATTTAAGAAGCTATGCCTTGAAGGGAGAAAGACGGACGCATGTCCTGAAATACAAAGACAGAGTATCTCAGGCCTATGCAAGTAGGCCTGGAAAGATTGAACTTATAGTTTGTGAAAAACTGTTGAGGCAACTTAAGGAAGGATTTTTATAGCTACATTTCAGATCAGGAAAAGAAACAACTTATGCGATTTAGAAGTAGAGTTGCCATCAGGAGAGGTAATAATGGATTCGTGGGGACCGATACCAGACAGACAACATCTCGGACGCTCATTCCGCCTGTAAGTTCGTCATCCAATGAAAATCATAGAACATTTCAAAGTCATATTTGAAACAATAGCAAAATCTGTAGCAGACACCATGATATTTGGTCCTTTTTCATCTGTTAGTATATAAGAGAGCTACAAAAATGATCTGGATTAGTCTTCCTGACATTAAATTTGATAGGACTAAATCAGTTCAGGCTTTCAGGACTCTGCTAGGGATGAAAAGGGGCAATTATCATAGCATTTACTTTACTTCTCAAGTTTCTCAGAAAGCAGCAAGAGTCAGCCTTCTTCAAAGAACAAAGATGGAATCTGAGTCAATAAACATATTGTGTGATGGACTTCTAAGCTGCACCAGACCTCTTTTGCCCATTAAAAGGGCGCAAACAGAAACAACAACAAAATGTGTGTGTGCTAAATCTGGAAGCATTGTTCATGAAACTAAACAACCAAGCAGGTGAAGCATTTTAATCTCAGACTCTGCTGCCTATAAAATCTGTCCAATTCCTTCAGCATTTGTGAACAACCCTGTAGGAGGAAATCTTAGGACAAATAAATGAGGGCGGTGTAAATTAAAGGAGAATAACACCTGTCTCTGCAGCTGGCCAACAGACCTCGCTTTAATGTGCTGTCTACTGAGAAATTGAGGCGTCTCACGTTACCCTGAGGCCTTGGCCTACACTGGAGTCTGCAGAAAAGAATTCTATGACCAGAAGATGTGAGGCTTGGTCTGTGGCCAAAAACAATGGTGAAAGGTACAAAATGAAAAGTTCTGTCAGAACAAAAGCACTCAATCACTGAACAACACAGAACTCGGCCATTTGAAGAAATGAATCTAAAACCAAAGTCACAACTGGATTAACAACTGGTTGATCCCCTTTTACCTTCTAATGCTTCTCTAGCTGACAATTACTTGTTGAAATCAGAATGAAGAGAATACAGCCGCCAGCAGCGTACAGTGTCTTCATTTAGGGCTGTCTGGCTGGTCACAGAAAAGCAACTTGCAAGATTTATGCTCCTCTGCTTTCCATCCACTTTTTTTTCCATTAAAGGGGAAATTTAGAGCAAAGTTACCAATGTAACTCCAACCCAGTGCTGGAGAAGTCCTCGCTGACTTGCAAAATAACTGTGGCTTCAGCAGAATTGTGTGCCTAATAGTAATAGAGGTGAAGCCCATAAAAATCATGTGCACATATTTTTTAAAAACAGGGTAAAAGACCCTGGAATTAGGTCCACATAGGATCTAGTAGTTGGTTTGCCTCATAGGACACACCTAAGTTTGGATAATGAGAACAAATAAAATCAAGGGGAGGTTCTTTCCAAGAAAATCTTAGAAGGGTCATAGATAGATAGATAGATAGATAGATAGATAGATAGATAGATAGAGATTATTATGCAATGTACAGACCACAAGTCAGAGAAGCTAGTAAGAAAGGTAGCAGTAAAATTAAAATCACAGTAAGACCTATTGGACTGAAATTGATCTGAAGTGCAGTAAAGGGTTGTACAGCAAATCAAGAATGCCTCAGCCTCTTGAAAGAATGGAACTTTAGAGGGGCATTCCAGAGTGGGGTCACTGAAGCAGGAAGTGAAGCTGTGGACACCAACACCAAGTGTTTTCTCTTTGACTTTGGCCGGATGTGGGTTCTGACTATAACAGATGGAATTTATTGGGTCAACAGTATGTGAAACGAGAAGGAGGCCTGGGCCCAAGGAGGAAGTATGTGCCCCAGGTGTCCAGTCCCAAATATTTTGGCAGTGAATTTAGACACAGTAAAAAAAAGTCATTTATTCATGGAAAACTCTCAATGAACTGTTTTATAAATGCCAAAATATCTACTGCCATTTTCCATTGTAAACAGATATAAGTAAAGTTTCACTGTGAGCTTGAAAAAAATGAATACGCTTTATTAACATTTTGCTTAATATTTTGCTGAAGGCATTGATGACAGGGAGCTCATTCATTAAAATACATGCTCGTAACTAACACAAAGAAGAAGTATCTGTTTTCCAATGACACTCTCTTCCTTGTATATGACACTTGAGAATATTTAAACCATTTTAATCTCTTTCTTTCTGTTTTTTTCTCTGTGTGTGTGTGTGTGTGTGTGTGTATGTGTGTATGTGTGTGTGTGTGATATACACATACATGCACTTCTATAATACAGAACACACATTTGATTTATGTCTTCTTGTGCGTCTGTGAGCACAACCTACCCTTGCCACCAAAAGAAATAATTGAAGTCTAGTCCTTACTTTGCTTCACTAAATAGACTCAAATAAAACGATTTCATTATATTAGCACTGACTCTACTGAATGAGATGTTGATCAATTTGGGCATTTTCATTGAATTTGAAAATGTACCATTGGAAGTCTTCCTAACTCTGGTGAATTACAAGTATTGAACATATGCATTTGCTATATGTTCTGTCTGGTGGGAATAAGAATGAAATCAAATAACTATGAAAGCACGGGCACATTTCAAGAGTTCTTAACCCTTTTCAGCATTCCTCATTTTCATCTATTCTTCTGCTAAGTAGCAATTTGTTAACAAAAAGGTAAAATTTTGTATAGAAAGAAAAAAACTCAGAAATTCATGACTTCTTTGAGGCTAAGGCTACTTTATGAAGTCACAAATATCTAGTTGATATTCAGATTTGATTGTATTCATGGACATTGAGAATTCATTTAAGACTTGAAAATTGATATATATTTCAAATGTGGCTCTACCACAGAGAAACCATGCTACAAATCCAATGTTGCACTGGCAATAATAAGCTTAAAGTACCAAACATAACTCTTCTAGGCCTGAGACCACATAAATAAAATTAGATTTTTAAAGGCAGAAGATTGGCAGAAAACATAAACTTCATTTAGTCACAAGCATAGAATTTCTTTCCTAGGGAGCACAATTTTGTGACTTATTTAGCACCAATAAGTTATTGAAGGTAAAGATTGTAATGTGGACCATCACTTCTAGGGGGAAGTCACTTACTGGTTCATGGTTACAACCTGCTACTATAAGAAAGGGATTGAATACATGAAAAAATGTTCAGCCTCACTAGTTATCAAAGAAATGCAAATTAAAACTACACTGAGATACCACCAAACTCCAGTCAGAATGGCCATCATCAATAACTCAAAAAATAACAGATGCTGGAGAGGATGTGGCAAAAAGGGAACACTACTACACTATTGGTGGGAGTGTAAACTAGTACAACCTCTGTTGAAAACAGTGTGGTGATTCCTAAAAGTTCTAAAAATCGACCTCCCATATGACCCCACAATTCCCCTACTAGGAATATACCCAGAAGAACTCAAATCACTCTATAAAAAAGACACCTGCACACATATGTTTATCACAGCATTGTTCACAATAGCAAGACATGGAAGTAACCATACTGCCCATAAAAAGAGGACTGGATTTTAAAAATGTGATAAACACAATAGAATATTATGCGGCCATAAAGAAGAAAAAAATCATGAACTTCACAGCAACCTGGATGGACTTAGAGTCTATAATACTGAGTTATCTTTCACAGAAACAAAGAACTGAGTATCACATGTTCTCACTCATATGTGGACCTTGAACAACTATCGTAAGACTATGAGAAAAGGATTGACAGTAGCGGAAAATTGTGGGGAGGTAAGGGGGTGGGGAGGTGGAATTGGCAGTAGTGGGAATCTGCCTGGGGAAGGGGAGGGACACCTCATCATCAAGATTACCTGCACAATGAATATTTGTATACCTAACCCTGAATTGTACCCCACAATTTTAAAATAAAAAGTTTAAAAGTTAAAAAGAAAAGAAGGAAGCAAGGAAAGAAAGAAAATCAGGATAAAATGGTAACTCAAAACTGGGAAGAGAATCTCAAGAAGAAGGTATTCATTTAACATGGTTTACAGAGGTGAAAGAAAATGGCAGCTGAATTAAAAAAATTTGTTTTAAAATAAATATGTGGGGTACAATTCAGGGTTAGGTATACAAATGGTCATTGTACAGGAAAGTTTGAGCCTCACTTTGGTCCCCGCTTCACCTGGTTTGAGATCAGGTACCCTTACTGATGAAGTATGCCCTCCCCTCCAGCAGTTTCCC
>CAUYQG010250688.1:0-22187 GCA_963574415.1 Tarsius wallacei
GGAAGCAATTAATGGCAGTAAATACCTGTCTGGGGATGGGGGGACATTTCTTACAAACAAGGGTGCCTGAATGAGACATATTTGTGTACCTAACCCTTAAATGTACCCCTTAATATCACAATAAAAAAAAAATAAAAAAAATAAAATCATATAATGTATAGTTGACATACAGATATAATTGATTTCTTCTTTTCCAGTTTAAATTTATTTTATTTTTTTCTCTTATAAGGTGACCTAATAAGGTGTTTGATATGATTTTGATTTTTTTTAATTTGGTGATACTGGATTTTTGGGTTATCATATGGCCTATCTTGGAGAATATTCCAAGTGCTGATGAGAAAAATGTATATTCTGTAGTTTGGGGTGGAATGTTCTGTAGACATCTGTTAAGTCTATTTTTGGTGGGTTTAAAAATGTCATTATTAAGCCTTTTTTTTTTTCATTTTATTTTCATAATTTTCAACTGCCTTTTCTACTTTTCCTCATTGAAGTGCCAATCTATTTTTTTAAGGAAATTTCATCATAACATTATCTGTTACTTAATCTACTTTTAATGGTTGTCCTGTGCTCCAAGAATAAAGCCCAAGTTCTTTAATATCCAGCTTTCTCTTACTTCTTCAAGTTCACTTTTTTACTAATCCCCTCACACTCCGGGAACATAGAACCACATGTCATCTCCTTTGCCCCATACTTCTCATGAAATTGACATCTACCTTTCTTCTTTAAACCACAGCTCAGACAACCTGATCTCGGGACCTGCCTTCAGTGCTGCCAAGACAGAGGGAAGGACCCTTGCCATGGGTGTTCTGCAGCATATGGAAAAGGCACTTTGCATTTGCTTTCTATCATACATCACACTGTATTCTAAAAGTCTTCTTATTTGCTTGAGGCTTCCACAGGCTTTTCCTCTTCTCTAAGGCGAAGTATATGTCTGTCTTGCTTACTGTCAATAAAAGGACTGATACATGCTAATGCATCATTGTGGACTGAATGCATGAAAATTAGTTGATAAACAACATTAAAGCAGGCTGTTTGGAAGGAGAATAATGTGATAACTGAGTTACAACCTGTACTTATTTTGTCATTTTCAAAGATGGGCAATCAATTATTGACATGAAACACTGTAGTACAAAAGAGGAAGGCATTGTCCCTCAGAAGACAAATTCAAAATCACTGCCTTGTGGAAAGTGAGCAGATTATACAGAATGCTGCCAGGTAAGATTAAAAGTAGAGTAATTTCTCCTGGAGCCAAAAGTTTTCAGAGAGGTTGTCCATCATAGAGATAGCAAATAAAAGATGAGGAGAATGGGCAGGGAGGGAGAGAGAAGGAAGACCAAAAAAATGAAAGGAAAAATGAGAAGAAGAAAGAAGAAGGGAGGCCGGGTTCAGTGGCTCAGCCTGTAATCCCAGCACACTGGGGAGGCCGAGGCAAGTGGATTGCCTGAGGCTGCAGTTTCGAGACCCACTGGAGCAACTTGGTGAGACTTCATCTCTACAATAAATAAAAAAAAATAGCTGGGTGTGGTAGCGCACACCTGTAGTTCCGACTACTTGGAAGGCTGAGGCGGAAGGATCGCTGGAGCCCAGCAGGTCGAGGCTGCCGTGGCCAGGAGCGTGCCACTGCCCTCCAGTCTGGGCGACAGAGTGAGACTCCAACTCAAAAAAAAAAAAAAAGTGGAAGGGAAAGAAAAAGGGAATGGAGAGGAATACATTAAAGAGAAAGTTCTATAGCCAGAGGTGGTAATAGATACAGGTGTATATTAGAATGAGGTATAGCATCAGCCCCAAAGAAATACTAATTACAACTAATATGTCTCCTCCTCTAAAAGACAGTACAAGTGATTCATTGAACCAACAAGTACTTTTAAGTACCTTCTATGGCTATACAGAAAACAGTGAACAAAAAGTACACAATCACTCTTATAATTGTATTTATAATTTAGCCAGAAAGTGAAAGACATGAATTATTTATGCTATGTTTTTGTGTGTATTTTATTTAATTTTGAAATTAACCTTACAATACTAGCTATTTAAAGCTGGTTCCATTTTAAAGATGAAACAAATGAGACTTAGAGGCAGCAGTTCTTAACCCTTGTTGCCTGTTACCATCACCAAGAAAGTTCTGTGAGACCACAGCCCAGGATAGAGGTTATGATTTATTTGATCTGGGGTAAGGTATACCCTTGTATATATTTAACTTTGTCATTCTGATGTGCAAACAATTTTGAAAACCTTTGGCTTAGGCCAAGTTTATAACTTACTCAAAGTTCCTATGTTAACAAGTAGTAAGCCTGGACTCAGGACAAATCTTTTTTTAATACTACAGCTGGTACCCTTAATCTCTTACTATGTCCTTTTGTTAACATCAGAAGACATCAAGAATGGAGCAGTGTAGGTTGTTCATTGAACACATGTTCATTGTTGTTCTAAAGTTCCATAGCAATTTGTAAAATAAAAGTGGTATTAGGAGACTTGTATTGAAGGAAAGTCATGCTAGACATAAAGAAAATGTGTTTCTTGTGGTTTCTGCAATGAGACGTGAAACAAGTTAAGGCTACATAGTAAATTGCCTCCTTCATGCCAAGGAAACTTCTGATACAAGAGACACATAAGTAACGTTTTGTTCTATGTTAACCACCCCCTCCTCATCCAATGGGATAAGGTAACTGTGTACCCTTTTCCTTCCTGGATATTAACTTAGAAGTTCTAGATGATAATTTTCTCAAGATAATTTTCAATGCCATTTTTTATTCCTGAATATTAAGTAAAAAGTTTCAAGTAATAATTTTTCAAGTAGTTTTCAAAAGATTCCTTAATTGGGATATATCACATCAATCTAATAGGAACAAAATAAAGTTTCTAAGGTGGATACTTAAGAATGAATAATTTTAGCCTCTTCACAGGAGTACATTTTAAAATACCAGGACATATCTTATGTATAAAATTAAAAAGTTGAGTTCAATGACTCTTTAGAGAGACAAACCACCAAAAATGTGACGTCCATTCTTAAACACAATAATTTATCCTGATTCGTATTTTCTTTCTTACTTAGATTCAATGAAGATTTTGGTTGTCCCTCATTTTCTTATTAGTCACAACATCAATAAATCTTTGGTGACTAACTAAAATTAGGAAGTCAGTTTAGTTTTTGAAGAACTTATAAAGGGAGAAATTTAAAAAAGATAAAACAGTCACAGGACTCTATATTTAAAGGTTTCAGTAATGGAGATGTAAAGTGCAGGGCTGAAATGGGGATGATGCATTAAAAAGTCTGAAAGCAGAGAGGATGAATACCACTGTGTTCAACTTCTTGCCATTCTGTTAGAAAATATATCACTCCACCCTCAGGACATGCAATCCTTATTCTCAAGAGAAATTGAAAAGGGGCTTTAAGCTGTAAAGCAGAGGACAAAGGACAGAGCAGAAAATGGGATTGTGGCATATGGCTGAAAAGGGGGGAAATAACTGAATATCTAGATAACCAAGATATGTTCACTACAGATGACTGCAGTTTCCAGAACACTGGAAGTCAAACAAATATCCACTATAAGCAGGTTGAGCTTCATGTATATACAATTTACACCATCTCATAGGACCCCAGGCTTTGAAGGAACATATTTTCAATGTTTTGCTGTTGCCATTTTGAGATTCTTAAATTTTTGAACAAGGAAACTTATACTTCCAATTTACATTCCATCTCACAAATTATGTAGCCCTAAACAGATATGTCATTTCTACAGAAAAAAAATAAGAAATGGCCAAAGAGAAGAGACCATTAGCTGTTGTCAAGCTTGACTATGAACAGTAGAGATCGAATCAGTTGTTTATGCCTTACTCCTAAATATAAATGGGCAGGCTGGGGGCAGTGGCTCACTCCTACAATTCCAGCAATCTGGATGGCCAAGGTGAGAGGACTGCCTGAACCCATGGGTTTGAGAAGAGACTGGGCAACTTGTCAGGACCTCATCTCTACAATAAATTAAAAAAAAAACAAAAAAAACAAAAAACAAAAAAACTAGCCGGTCATGATGGCACATACTTGTAGTTCTAGCTACTTGGAAGGCTGAGGTGGAAGGATCACCTGAGCCCAGCAGGTACTACAGTAGCCCACTGTACTACAGTACTACTGGGATGCCTCCAGTCTGAGTGACAGAGTAGTGAGACTCCAACTAAAAAAAAAAAAAAAAAAAATATATATATATATATATATATATATATGCAGCTAAAAATCAACAGTCATTTGAGAATGCTTATTACATGAAAGAAAGGGGAAAACCAACGTGATAGATAAGCATGAACTCAAAGAAAAATAATATTGAAAAAAGAGGAAGACACATTAATGCAAAGAAACTATAATTAATATTTGAAAGCTCTTATACTGCATAAATCAAACAAAAACACTATACTGTAAAATAAATATTCAGCAAATACAAGTAACTTAAAAATTAAAATATTATAGCTGGACTCGGTGGCTCAGCCTGTAATCCCGCCCCTTTGGGAGGCTGAGGTGAGTGGATTGCCTGAGCCCCCGGGTTTGAGACCCGCCTGGGCACCTTGGCGAGACCTCATCTCTACAATAAATCAAAAAATTAGCTGGGCATGGTAGCACGCGCCTGTAGTTCCAGTTACTTGGAAGGCTGAAGCGGAAGGATCGCCGGAGCCCAGCAGGTCGAGGCTGCGGTGGCTGGGAGCGGCCACTGTACTACAGTCTGGGCGACAGAGTGAGACTCCAACCCAAAAAAAAAAAAAAAAAAAATTAAAATATTATGATTGGAATTATAAATTCAGAGAAAGCATTAAAAATAAGCATAAAAAAGAGTAAGAGGTTAAAATAGATTGACAAAACAATAAAAAGTAGGAAGAAAGATGAAATAAATTACATAATTTTCTAGAAAATTTGACAACCAACACATGGGATTACTAAAATGAAGGGAAAAATGAGAGAGAAGATAATTTCAAAGGTATAATACAAGAAAACTTCCAATAACTAAAAATTACATGTCTATAAACACAAAGACTTACTGAGTTTAGAACAACAAAAGGAAAAAAAACACAAGTACAAAGAAAAAATTCTAAAAAGCACTGAAAAAGAAAAAACATTTACAAATATTAAGACTAAGAATGGAATTGACACCACATTTAACAATAGCAACACTGAAGACTAGAAGACAGTGCAGAAATGGCTTCATAATTTGAGAACAAGAGATTTTCTTTCTGTTTTTTTTTCTTTTTTCTTTTTTTTTTTTTTTTTTGAGTAAGCAAGATTTATTGAGGGGACAGAGATGCTCCCACTAGTGGGAAGGCATCCAAAGGGGTTGCCCAAGAAAAAGAGATTTTCTCCCTGAAGTTTTATAAACAAACTAGAATAAAGAATAAAGATTTTTTTAGACCAAATACTTTTTTTTTTTTTTGCATTTTCTTTATGTCATTTAATAGGAAGCATTGGAAGGATGTGATTTAATAAAATAAAGTCATTTTTGGAAAAGGAAAACGACATAAGATACCACATAATTTGCATATTTATGAAACTGGCCCCATTCTTTGTAGTTATTTAACTGTCCTCCAGCACAGTAGAGGGACAAAAGGAATACACAAGATAAGAGTCCTAGCTTAGAGAACACGCATACCTTTTGGACGTGAGAAAATCAAGAGGTATGACACATACTAGAAAAGAAAAATGATGAATTGATAAAGTATTTGAAACATTTGAGCACTTTAAAATTATACTGCTAATATTGTTTAAATATGTTGAGCTATGTGAATGGGTAAAGCAGAATGTCCACTAAAAATTAAGCAAATACAGAACTGGTCGATCACTTACTTTAGGAAAATAAAATGATGTCTAAGATAAACCATTGTAAAAGAACAAAATGTGTGTATATGTGTGTCATTCGGTTCAGTATTGTATGATATCTATCAAATTTTACTAATTTAAATATTTACTATAGATTTAATAAAACATTGTGAGAATGGGAAAGAAAATAAGAAAGTGTTACACTAGTAAAAATAAAAGCCAACTATTCAGTCTACTATAACATGAAGTTAATAGATAATGTCTAAAATGAATAAATAGAGATACCAGTATATGCATATTTTGAAACAGAGATAAATAATTGAAGTAGTTAAAATCATTGAACTTAAAATAAAAAGACTGGTATGTTACTATATGATATAGCATTTACAGAAATTTTTGTTAAACCCTTTTCAATCAATTAACTTTCAGATTATGTGGCTAGTTTCCTCTTATAAATAAAAATTGTTTTAAGTGATTTAAAATATAAATCTCTGTTTAAAAATTAAGGGACCAAATTGTTTCCTCTGAGTCAAAGTCAGCCAAATTTTAGGAAACCAGTTTATAGATGTCTTTGCATTAAATAGATTAAATAGTAGGGTCTTCAGAGGCTACATTGTTAAAAGTAAATGAGAAAGCATAACATACCCACACACATGTGAGGGAAAAATTCTAAGTAAAGACAAAGTAGGTACTAAATTGAATAGTCGATAATGTTCATGACCAAAATATTTAACACATGTGCGCTAGAGATATAGAATGTAAATATGGTTAGAATAATATTAAACGGAGCAACTAAAATTGTATATATTTTATGGTTTTTAAAGCACAGCTACATGTTATTTTGCTTTTTAAATGCAATAAATGCTATAAGAAGAAAGACAATTTGATAGTTTAGCAATAATTTGAACGAATAATGCCATAAAGAGTAAGTATTCTTCTGCTTCAGCTACCTGGGTGTTGCAGACCAAAGGGCTTCTATAAGCTAAAAAATGAGATAATTTTCTTATATATTCAAAAAATAAGGTACACACACTCATTGATCAAGGAAATGTATAGTCATAAACTTCCATTCTCTAACCTGAAAGAAAAATAAAATTAATTTGCAAAAAAATGAAAGTATTCTGTTTTACTAAATTATTCTTGTTTCTTTTAAGTTTAATCCCAAAATGTCAACCTCTTCCACATCTGCCAAGGTTTTTGGATATAATCTCTAGCTACTTCTTAAATAATATTTAGAGGCATCCGCTCAACCTGGTACAGAACTTCTTTGCTTTCTACTGCAACATCTGGGAAAGTCTGCCATGTGATTTCTGTCATCCTCTATAGACTTCATTTGCATATGTTAAACTGTATGAGATATTTCATGTTTCTCAAAGTGAACTTTAGCCAAATAACTGGAGTGAAATTAAATTATTCCTTTTTTTCAACTTCCCATTTAGTCTCTTCCATGAAGAATCAGGTGACTTGTTGTTCACTTTGCTGTGTGCCAGTTGAGGACATCAAGCAGTTCAGCAACATACAAATAAAATTCCCCTCAGGACTGTGTATTCCTCCACTCAGTTCAAGAAAAACATAATGAAGAATTTAATGTAAAGCCTTGTCATTGCAATGTCAGGGAAATTCATACTTTTTTCTACACAAATTTCTAAATGTGTTTGAAACCAGAATATATTTTTCACTTATAAAAAATATTGTAAAACTTATTGACAATATTGAGAGGGGAGAAACAGCCTGACTCCACTTAAAAATTGAAAATAGATTAACTTCTTTTGTTTTAAAATTACCTATTAAATTATTAGTCATTGAAAACCCTCTTCACTGGTCACCCAGAGTCAACAAAATCATTAAATATGAGTTTAAAGGTACATGTTCTATTTTCATAGCACATAAAACAATCTTGCATT
The DNA here is from genome assembly GCA_963574415.1 of Tarsius wallacei. NCBI lineage: Eukaryota > Metazoa > Chordata > Mammalia > Primates > Tarsiidae > Tarsius > Tarsius wallacei. The sequence goes on from CAUYQG010250688.1 coordinate 7,699, forward strand.
TGTATTTTTTTAATTTGAAAAACTTTGGTTAAGAAAAAATTTGGAAGACAGAGCACCTTCTACCACTGCACCACCATTTCTGACAACCAAATTCTCAAAACTAGGGAAAGGCAAGAACAGAAATCACCAATAATCTGATGCCTGGATACCCTAAAGATCATTTAAGACTCATAGAAGTTCCTGGACAATGACATGAGGATGGCAAGTTTTGTCTAGCCAGATCTATCTTGTACATCTCCAAGAATGGTAGAAGCTAATCAAAGCGATCATGGTCATGAAGGGGCTTCACATATATGACAAGAATTCACTATATGCAAAGTAGCATAGATCATTTATCTGCAGCTATCAACACTACAGTATCTTAAAAAGAACTGTTCATATTTGTCAACACCTAGCAGCACTGCTTAATATTGATATGAATAAGCACAAGTATATCAACATGAATTCATAAGGCGAGTATACATTCATAAAGAAAGTATAATAAGATTGGTTGTACCATTTTGCTTGTTCTGGAATCACTCAAGTTAGAGATGTAAACATGTTGATCTTATTATGCATTATATTAAAAGATCAATGTCTAAAAATTGCTGTAAAATTATCTTTTTATTTCTGAATTTAAAACATATTTGGGAAGATAATTGAGGATATAGCATGTAAAAAAATAAGATATAACGTGAAAAAGTTAAAAAAAAGTAAACATATAAAACATGTAAAACATAAAATGTAAAAAAAAGTAAAACATGAAAAAACATGTAAAACATGTAAAAATGTAAAAAAAATGAGGATATAGCATGTTAAAAAAGTAAGAAAACATGATGACCTTATGTATTATAGTAAAAGAGCAATGCTGTTTAAGAATTACTATAAAATTATCATTTTATTTCTGAATTTAAAACATATTTGGGAAGATAATTGAGGATATAACATGTAACAAACATGCTAAAAAAACCAAATACATATCATATAATAGCACATAGAGTTATTTAATTATAGAACACAATCATTACTACTAAGAAAATACAAATTAAAAATATGTTGAAATATAACAAATTATATGTGCATATGACAATTTATTCCTAAGATATATTAAGATAGATTGCCTAATTTTAGTTAATCAGCTAATATTAAATTCTTTTCCAACCAAGAAAAAGCATTGAGCTTTTAAAAAATAAAACAGCCTAGTAACCTTTGAAGCTATGAGTCCTGATACAATGAATTAGGAGAGATTTAATAGACCTTTCTTTTTAAATGCTTCACTACATTCTTTTTGTTTTTGTTTTTGTTTTGAGTTGGAGTCTCACTCCGTCACCCATGCTGGTAGAGTGTAGTGGCACACTCAAGACCATCCTAGTATCAACATGCTAGACTCCAGAGATCCTTCTGCCTCAGTCTTCCAAGTAACCAGAACTACAGGCGCACACTGCCATGCCTGGCTAATTTTGGATTTATTGTAGAGATGAGGTCTTGCCAAGTTGCCCCGATTGCTCATGAACCTCTTCACTACATTCTAATTTGACACTACTCCATTCTAATACATTGCTGCTGCAGCTGTGCTATACTGAGGACGAATACTACTTCTTTTTAACTATGTTACTTCAGGCAAATAATTTAATCTTGCTTAATTGCTGATAAATGGAAATTCTGTAAGTTATACATTGTCTTACTGAGGATAATGTCAAATGTAAATGATAAAAATATTTTTCATAAAGTCTAGCATAAATTAAGTGTTTAAAAAAATTCACTGAGTTTAAGTCTCTAATACCTTGTTATGAGATTCCAAAGCAAAATAAACTGCCATTCACAGGCACAACAATGGGTGGGCAATAACGAGTCAGTAAACAAGCAGTAGTTTTCACTATAATGCTTGTCATGTGTTTAAAAGGTATGATCACTGTCTTCAGTTAATGAGGAAGAGAAAATTCTCATGCTTGAAAATTAATTAAAATTAACAGCCAATCCATAATATTTTTAAAATTACAAAACAATAGAAAATCAGAAAAAAAACCTTCAGTCTGAGTTGGAAAAATTAAGGCAGTTTTCACTAGGATGTGCTACTCAATTATAATAACTATCGACTTCAGAGCTAATGTCCTAACTGTATAAAACCTTAATCTTGTGAACTCTTAGGACCAATAAAAATATATGAGATTAAAATGCTATTGATGAATTTAGTGTAAGCATTCAGGAATTGGTATAGTATTAAATCTATTAAATTCAGGGACATAGTCAAAATATTCTTTTCTATCAATGTCTAGCTAAAATGAGTCCATGAACATAATGGGAAAATGTTGGTCCATCCTTAAAAATCAGTTATACTATATATACTAGGTTGGTGCAAAAGTAATTGAGGTTTTGGACCATGGATTTTCAATCATTATAACTAGGCTCAAACACATTTTTATTAATCAAAACAGAAACCATTATAATCAACACATTTTTGCCAATGAGAAATAAGTTTGTTTATTCCCATAACAGAAAAATCCATGCTTCAGAATTTGACAAACTCTTAGAAAACATTTTCTGTTTCCTGCTAGTTGTGGAAGCATTTTCCCAAAAAGTTGTCAAGATGCTTGAAGAAGTGGTAGTTAGTTGACGAGAGGGCAAGTAAATATGGTGGATGAAGCAAAACTTCATAGCCCAAGTCATTCAATTTTTGAAGCATTGGTTGTGCAACGTGAGTAGGGTGTTATAGAGATGAATTAGGCCCTTTCTGTTTTCCAGTGCTGGCTACAGGCATTGCAGTTTTTGTTGCATCTCATCGTTTTGCTGAACATACTTCTCAGATGCAACAGTTTTGCCGGGAATACAAAAAAAGCTTTATTGGATCAGAAAGCTGTAGTGGATCAGACCAGCAACAAACCACAAAACAGTGATCATAATTTTTTTTTTTCCTGCAAGTTTGACTTTGAGAAGTGCTTTGGAGATTCTTCTTGGTCCAGCCACTTCCACTTATCAAGCTTTCTCACCTTTCCAATTTACTTCAAATGCCAAACCACCTAAAATGGTTAATGTTGAGTTCTTTGGCGACTTCCTGTATAGTTGTAAGAGGATCAGCTTCAATGACTGCTCTCAGTTAGTCATTGTCAATTTCCAATGGCCAGCCACTATGTTACTCATCTTCAAGGCTCTTGTCTCCTTCGCAAAATTCTTGAACCACCACTGCACTGTATATTTATTAGCAGTTCTTGAGTCAAATGTGTCATTGATGTTACAATCGTCTCCACTGTTTTATGACCCATTTTGAACATGAATAAGAAAATTGTTCAAATTTGCTTTTTGTCTAACATAATGTCCATAGTCTAAATAAATATAAAATAGATATCAAGTAATGTCACTAACAAAAAATAAATAAAGTGAGAAGTGTGCATTATGACGTATAACATAAGCACATTTATTACGAATGTATTCCAATATCAAAAGGCAAATTTTAACAATGCAAAAATCACAATTACATTTTATCAACCTAGTAAGGTTTAGATAAAGATGATATGAGAAGCAGCACCCTTATGGTTCACCATTGCCTTGAGCTACAAGAAAGCATGCCCTGATGTTTAATCAAGGCTTTGCTGCTCAGTAGAGACCCTTTGCTTACTGACTTGTTCAGTCTCCATCTCTGGAGAAGATCTCTTCAGTACAGATTATGGGAAAAGTCATACCCTACAAAAATTCTGCTTCTGTGCAAATATATGTCTCCATTTTTCCCCAACATCCTATAATCCTGAAGCTATTCACTGGAGAGAAAGTTTGTCCTGAAACAAGCTCAAATACACCCCACTAAACTACACAGTCACATATTATGCCCCTAACCAGAAAGATAGCTGATTTTTGAGACTCACCATGGAAGAGCCAACAAATTTGAGGATAATCTGCTTCCTGTCCCAGCAGGGGAATGTCAATAAGGCTAATAAATCTAACAGCCCCCTCCCCCATCCCACTGTTTTTTCTGGAAAAGCAGGAAAGTGTGAGAAAGACACTTCTTTCTTATTCTATTTAGTGTTGCTTGGAGGATGCCACCTCATAGACATTCCTGTCTATCCCACTCCCTGGTATACTTAAAAAAATATACAGTAAAATGGCACACAATTGCTGTAGTGACGCCTAAAGTTAGCATATATATATATACTGATTACTAGAACTTTCAGTTTAGAAAATAAGAAGAGCTGGGCTTGGTGGCTCAGCCTGTAATCCCGCGCCTTGGGAGGCTGAGGTGAGTGAATTGCCTGAGCCCGTGGATTCGAGATCCGCCTGGGCAACTTGGTGAGACCTCATCTCTACAATAAATCAAAAATCAGCCGGGCATGGTAGCGCATGCCTGTAGTTCCAGTTACTTGGAAGGCTGAGGTGGAAGGATCGCCGGAACCCAGCAGGTCGAGGCATGCCTGTAGTTCCAGTTACTTGGAAGGCTGAGGTGGAAGGATCGCCGGAACCCAGCAGGTCGAGGCTGCGGTGGCCGGGAGGGGCCACTGCACTCCAGTCTGGGTGACAGAGTGAGACTCCAACTCAAAAAAAAAAGAAAAAAAAAAGAAAATAAGAAGATAAAAGAAAGACATAAACAAACAGCAACAAACAATTTTTAAAAAGAGTAGACAGGAAAAATTAGCCTTTTAGAAGGGATGTACTAAGCAAGCAATAAAAGCAATTGGATAAAGACAGACAAATAATGTGAGAAAAGAAAATAGCAACAACCAACAATCTATTTTTTTTTTCTTCAGACTGCCAGGTCAAAACAAATAAATTTGAAAATAAGAAAGATATATAAAAATAATTATATGCATGCCATATGTAATATATAATACACACACATACCAAATTTGTTAAAAGTAGAGGGAATGGATGGAACTAAAAGCTAAATGAGCAATTGTGTAAGCAATTCAAACAGAGAACAAAACAATGAAGAAAGAGCTATGAGAAAAAAATAATAGACCTGAAGGAGAGAAGCAGAATACGGTGCAATAACATAAGTTTCATTAACAGCTGAATTTTTAGTAGAAGGCATAACATTAACTAGAAGAAATTCAATAATAATAAACTAAGAAAATAAAGTTTATCTTAGTAAAAAAATGTTCTTTGGCTGGAAACAGCTGACTGAGTAACAGCAAGATGAAGAATGGTGAAAAAAAAAATTTTAAAGGTTAAGTATACAAATGATTATACTCCTAAACTTCTCATTATACTGAAATTATTAGCAACTGTCACTTTAGGCAATTAATTGAGACTCTGAGCCTGATATTATTTTAGATGCATTATATTTTACATTTTATTACTCTTCATAACCACCCTCTGAGTTAGATATTGCAATCTCCATTTCAGAGTTGAAGATAACAAGAGTTACAAGTTTACATAGCTTTGAACCTAGGTCTGTCTGAATATGTAAAATATGTTTGATATGGTAATGTGTGCTACCTTTCTAAATACTTCACTGAAAAACCTAGTACAGGCAGTTAAAGATATACTCAGAAAACAAGTCATAACCATAAGTTATTTTTATTTTAATAAAAGAAGTTTTGAATTTCATTGCTAATAGTTAACAACAACAAAAACAGACACTTGGCATTTGGAAACTTGAAAACATAAAACAAACAAACAGATTGAGAAAATTGAGAAATAATGCCAAGAGTTCTTTTCTTATAATAACCAATATAAAATTCAGGCCAGTCTTTCCAATACTAACGGAAAACTTCATGCAAAACATCAAAAATAAAAATGATTTACAGCCACTAAAAAAGAGTATAAATGTGCCTATTTATACTTTCCCTTTAGTTCCTAAGTTACTCTAATGAAACGCAGTTCTTATTACAAAAGATCATGACGTATATGACATGAAAATATTTAAAACATTTTCTCTTCTTCATTCAAGAAATCATTATTCCCAAATGTAAGCCAAAAAAAGTATTGAAAGATGATCTCACATCCCCCTACTGGGACTATACCCAGGAGAACCCAAATCTCTCTATGAAAAAGATGCATGCACATTGTGTTTATTGCGGCATTTTTCACAATAGCAAAAACATGGAACCAACCGTGCTGCCCATCGAAAGAGGACTGGATAAAAAAATATGGTACATATACACAATTAAATATTATGCAACCATAAAGAAGGACAAAGTTATGAACTTCACAGCAACTTGGATGGATTTAGAGTCAATACTGAGTGATCTATCACAGAAACAAAGAACTGAGTATCGCATGTTCTAACTCATAAGTGGACCTTGAGCAATTATCATAATACTGTAAGAAAGGGATTGGCAGTAGTGGGAAATTGCCAAAGGAGGGTGTGGGCAAGATTGGCAGTAGTGGGAAATTGCCAAGGGAGGGGGGGCACAGCTCATCAACAAGGGTACCTGCATAATGAATATTTGTATACCTAACCCTGAATTGTACCCCACATCTTTAAAATATTTTTTTTAAAAAGAGCAGTCAGAAGAATAATAGAATTCTTTAGAATAAAGTTAATGAGAAAAGTGTAGGACCTATATGAAAAATACCATTAAACTTTACAAAAAGTAAGTATTATTAGAGATAAGAGGGATCCTTTTATGAAGGTAAAGGGGTTAATCCATTAGAAAAAAACCTATAAGCATGTGTGTAAATAAAACCAGTGTCCTTCAGTTTACCAAAAATCTAACAGAATTGAAGGAAAATAATAGGCAATGAAGCCAGAGATGGAGGCTTGTATACTATTTCAATAATGACTATAATGACTAGACAAATTATTCCTGAGGACAGGAGACTTGAAACACTTTTAACCCAACTAAGAACTGTCCAGGTAATATTTCCCCCAACAGCAGCACAGAACACATTTTTCTCAAGCATATATGGAATATTCTCTGGGACAGACTACATGCTAAACCATAAAACCAGAGCAAATAATTTAAAATAATTGAAATCAAACAAAACATGTTCTACATTCACAATACAATAAAATTAAAAATCAAAAACAAGAATTTTGTGAAATTCACAAATATGTTACTATGTGGAAACCAAACTACACATTCCTAAATGATCACTGAGCCAAAGAAAAGAAAATCACCTAGGGAATTAAAAAAATATCTGGAGATGAATGAAAATGAAAACATAGCATACATACAGCAACACTTACCAAAAAAAAAAAAAATGGCAGACTTTTTTCTCAAAGTACAAATGGACAAATAAAATCACACCAAGCTAAAAAGCTTCTGCACAGCAAAAAAAAAAAAATCAACAAAATGAAGAGACAATATACAGAATGGAAGAAAATATTTATAAACTATACATCTGATGAGGGATTAATAACCAGAATATATAAGGAGCTCAAACTACTCAATACGAAAAAACAGACAAATAATTCTATTAAAAATGTACCGAAAATTTGAATATACGCTTCTAAAAAAGACAGACACATGACCGACAGATATATTTTTAAATGTTCACCATCACTAATCATCAGAGAATTGCAAATCAAAACCTCAGTAAGATTTCATCTCACTTCTGTTAAAATGGCTTCCATCCAAAGATGGACAAAAGCAAATGCTGATGAACTGTGTAGAAAAGGATCCCTCCTGTACTGTTTGTGGGAATGTAAATTAATACATCCACTATGGAGAACAGTATGGAGATTCCTCAAAAACTAAAACTAGAACTGCAATATGATGCAGCAATCCCATTTGTAGGTATACATCCAAGAAAAAAAAAATTAGTATATTACAGAAATATCTACATATCCATGTTTATTACAGCCCTGTTTCCAAAAATCAAGATAAAGAGTCAACCTGTGTCCATTACTTGAGGAGTGTGGATAAATAAAATTTGGCACATTCATAATGGAATATAATTCAGCAATAAAAAAGAATGAAATTCTGTCATTTGCAACAACATGAATGCAACTGGAGGACATCACATTAAATGAAATAAGCCAGGCACAGAAAGACAAATATTTCATGAGGGCATTTTAAAAAATGAATACAAAATAAATAAAAAATCTTATGGAGATATAGAGTAGAAAGAGGGCTACCTGAGACTACAAAGGGTAGTGGGAGGGGGGAGAGAAGCTGGCAATGTCTAATAAATGCAAAAATACTTTTTGATGGAAAGAATAAGATTTAGTTGTCAGTAGCATGAATGAGTTACCATAGTTAACAATAGTCTATTGTATATTTTAAAATAATATAAAGAATGGTATTGAATTGTTGCTAACACAAAGAAGTGGTAAGTCATAGGTGATAAATCCTACTTCAAATATTCTGATTTGATTCTTATACATTGTATGCCTGTATCAAACATATCTGCATCCATAATTATTTTTAATTTAAAAGCTAAAAACATAAAATTTAAGAAATACCTATAACCAATAGCATAACTCTCCATCATGAGAATGCAGAAAAGAAAGTGCAAACAACCCCCCCAAAAATAGCAGAAAGAAGAAAATAATAATTAGATCAGAAACAAATGAATAGAGAATAGACAAAAGAAAATTTCAACAAACCAAAAAGTTGACACTGTGAAAAGATCAAAAGAATCAATGAACTTTTAGCTAAACTAACCAAGAAAATTGAAAGAAGGATACAATTATCAAAATCAAGAATTAAAGAGGGACATCACAACTGACTTCCCAGAAATAAGAATTCTTATAAGAAAATACTAAGAGCAATTGTATGAGAATAGATTATATGATTTAGATGAAATGGAAAAAGTCCTAGAAATGACATAAACGAGCAACATTTACTAAAGAAGAATCGAATAAATCTGTAATAATTAAAGATTTTGAATTAGTGATTTCAAAATTAGAGCATGTGAAGCACCAGGGACCAGGGACACCGCACATGAATAATCACTCATGAAATCAGTGAGGATGACCCAGGTCCTTTCGACTATGGTGGCTTTTCAACTTTTTACAACAGACCTTTTCTTAAGCAAAAGCTGACATATACTGTACAAGAGGTAAAAGCAGGTCATGTTTCATATGAACAGCTGAAAAGATGAGTTATGCAGTCTCCTGATCTTTGGGTGAAGTGCCACTGTCTCAAGTACAAGAACAAACATTTTACCGCATTGTATTGTAAAAGAGAATAAAATTTCAGGACACTTTAAATTTATTATGTCAAGGGAAAAGTTAAACCTTGAAATTTGAATCATGTAGCATGCTTGCAATCCTGCAATTACAGGTTTGAGATGAACTCTTTCTCATTGTCCTCGTTCTGTAAATGAGTAGGAAGAAACAGAAACAAGACCTCACCCCTTTCAATCTCTGATCTTTTAATAGATTAACTGCTTATTTTCTTTTCCTAACCCAAAGCCAAGACCTCATGACAGTTATATCTTCAGTGTGGAATGTTAAACATATCTTTCCCATGAGAAAAAAGTTCACCTCGACTAACCAGATAGTTGTAGCTATACATTAAAACTTTCATAGAAAGATGTCAAAATTCTGTCAAACTTCCTTGAACTTTATTTTGAATTAGTAATGTAAACACTAGAACATGTGAGACACCAGTGGCCAGAAGGGCACACGAATCACTGATAAGGCAGTCACAGACTTCCACACTTCGGAACACTGAAATTCATTCTTTGCAATCTGTGCTTTCTGGGAAGTCTATCCTCAAACTTTATACTTGAATGAACTCTCTTTAAAGTAAATAATAATAATAAGTAATTTTTTTTCTCAAATGAAAGCTCAGGCCCAGATAGTTTCACTGGTGAATTCTGCCAAACACGGAGATAATTAACATCAATTTTTATGCACTCTTCCAGAAAATAGAATACATTACAATTCATTTTATGCGGTAATTACTAATCTCATATCAAGACAAAAAGAAAACCACAAGAAAAGTGCCCATAATATCTCTTACGAATGTGGATGTAAAAATCCTCAACAAAGTACTAGCCACCTGACTCTAGCAATATGTAAAACACATTATATACCATGACTAAGTGCAGTTATCTCAAAAATACAGTGTTGCTTAATATTAAAAAAACAAATCAATGTAATATACTATATTACTAGAATAATCCACAAAAATTGCATGATCATTTGAATACATGCAAAAAGCATTTAGCGATATCAAACACACTTCCACAGAAATCACTCAACAAACAATAAATGGAATAAAACTTCCCTAATTTAATAGAAGGCATTTACAAAAGATTCACAGATACAAACATGCATAATGGTAGAAGACATAATGTTTTCATCCTAAAATCAAGAACAAGACAAAGCTGTCATTAGTTCTATTCAATATTGTACTGGAGGTTTAAGTTAATACAATCAGGCAAGAAAAGGCAATAAAAATGCATTCAGACATATTCAGGTAATGCATGGCAGTGTATATACAATATGTGTATATTTTGCTGATTCTGTGATCTTACATATAGGAAATTCTAATGAATTTCTATTAGAAATAATTGTTATTTAAAAATGAAAACATTGTTGAACCAATAAATGAGCTCACCTGTTTTATCTACACTTATCTCAATGATTGATAGGCAGATAGATAGATAAAACTTTATTTCTATACCTTAACCACAAGCATTCTGAAACTGAAGCTAAGAAGTAAATTTAACTTAAATAGCACTAAATAAAAGCAAAAGTACTTAGGAATAAACATGACAAAAGAAATGCAAGCTTGTACATTGAAATTATAAAACGTGGGGGAAAAAAGATCTAATTAAATGCAAAGACGTTCTATGTCCACAAATTGGAAGACTTAATATTGTCAGTATGACAATACTTTCCAAATTGGCTCTCAGATTCAATGTGATCTCTACCAAACTTCCAGATTCTGCTTCTAAAATGTATATGTAAATGCAAGAAACATAGGAATACTAAAACTGTCTTGAAAAAGAAGAAAACATTTGGAGGACTCGCACTTTTCAACTTTAAAATTTATTACAAAACTATAATAACAAGACAGTGTGGTACTAATGTAATGTCAAACATAGAGACCCATGAAGTAAACTTGAGAATCCAGCAATAAATCCTCACATTTATCGTCAATTGACCTTTCACAAAAATGTCAAGACAATTTCATGGGGGAAAGAATCATCTTTTCAACAAATGATTCTGGGATACCTGGATATTTACATTTTAAAGGATGAAGTTGGACTTCTGCTCACTACACACAAAATTTTTTTAAAATGACACAAAAGCCTTCATGTAAAATCAAAGAATAAAAATAATGAATTTTAGAGGAAATCATATATGTAAATCTCATAATTTTTGAACAAGTCTTTTTTTTAGATATGAAAACAAAAAAACAAATAAAAGAAGAAAGATCAGAAATATTGAACTTTATTAAAATTGTAGACTTTTATGCTATGAATTAAATCATCTGGAAAGTGAAAAGAAACCCACATAATAGAAAAAAATAATTGTAAGCCATGCATCTGACAAAGAACTTGTATCCAGAATACATATACATGAACTGTAACTCATAATAAAAGGACAAACAAGGCAGGGCATGGTGATTCATGTCTATAATCCCAGTGCTCTGGAAGTCCAAGGTGAAAGGATTGCCTGAACCCACAGATTTGAGACCAGCCTGGGAAACTTAGCAAGTCCTCATCTCTACAATAAATCAAAAAATTACAGATTCTTGGGAACTAGTAAAAAATATATAAAGACAAAAAAAATTAGCTGGGCATGGTGATGTGTGCCTGTATTTCCAGCTACTTGCAAGGCTGAAGCAGAAGGATCATCTGAGCTCAGCAGGTCGAAGCTGTAGTGACTGTGAGCCTACCTTTGCACTCCAGCCTGGGTGACAGACTGAGATTCCAACTCAAAAAAACAAAATAAGAACAAATAATCTAATTGAAAAATGGGCAATGAGTTTTTATGAACAGTTTCCAAAGAAGATCTGCAAATGGACAATACCACATGAAAATTTTTCTAAACATCATTAGTCATTAAAACCACAATAAAACACCAGTTCACGCAGTCAGACAGCAATGATAAACAAGACAGCTAATAACAAGCATGGACAAAATGTAGAAAAACTGGATTCCTCGTACATCACTAGTGAGAATGTAGAATGGTGTAAAATCTCTGGAAAAAGGATTAGTAATTTCTCATAATGTTAACATGTAGTTAACTTATGACGAGCAATTCCATTGCTAGATGTATACCAAGAAGGGGGAAAAAGATTACATGAAACTTTTTACATGTATATTAATAGCAGCTTTATGCATACTTGCTAAAAGTGGAAACAATTCAAATTACCATCAACTGGTAAATGAATTAAATGTGGTATATCTATATAATGTGACAATGTTAGTGCAAAGGAATAAAGTACTGATAATTGCTACAAGTTGATGAATCTTGAAAACATTATGCTAATTGAATAAAGTTAGTCACAAAAGATCATATATTGCTTAACACAATTTATATAGAATACATAGAATTAGTAAATTTATAGAAAATTAATAGATTAGCTGGTGTGGTGAGAAGCAAGAACTGCAAATGGATATTGGTTTATTTTAAGGGTAATGAAAATATTCTAAAGTTATATTTTGTTGGTGGTTTCACAATGCTATAAATTTAGTAAAACCCACTTTAAATTGTTTTATTTTATGGTACGTGAAATGCATATCAAATTCTCTCTCTCTTTTTCTCTGACACACACACACACACACACACACACACACAGAACAAGCTAGATATCTCAGGATAGTGCTTAATAATTTTTAAAAGCTCTGGTTGTGAAATCACAATAAAATTTCCAGCTTAGCCGGGCTCGGTGGCTCAGCCTGTAATCCCGCGCTTTGGGAGGCTGAGATGAGTGGATTGCCTGAGCCCAAGGGTTCGAGACCCGCCTGGGCAACTTGGTGAGACCTCATCTCTACAATAAATAAATTTAAAAAATCAGTTGGGCATGTTAGTACACGCCTGTAGTTCCAGCTACTTGGAAGGCTGAGGCGGAAGGATCGCCGGAGCCCAGCAGGTCGAGGCTGCGGTGGCCGGTGACAGAGTGAGACTCCAACTCAACAAAAAAAAAAAAAAGAAAATTTCCAGCTAACCTTCTTCTCACTGTGTTACATAATCACTATATGCCATACCTCAGTATTTTCATCTATATGATATGTAAATGTATATCATAGAGTTGTTATGAAGACTGAGAAACTGCATGTAAAATACTTAGTGTAGGACAGAGCACATGGTAAATACTCAATGTTAGCTATTAATATAATTTTGTTATTAAGATTTTATTGAAATGTTATGATCCTCGTCATTGTTATTGTGTCATGGTCATTGACATAAGGTATATGACTTTCCTTCCATTTCAAATTTAAAACAAAGAAATTTGGTTGCAATCCTTTCCTCACTAATTTTTGTTACTGAAAATATAATGGAATCATTCCACAAACAAAAGTCGTTTTTTTTTTTTCTACTGTAAATTCAGGGAGATTGATTTCTCATGATATTTTATTTCGGCAATGATGAAGTGCAATTTGGATCTTGGCATAGAAGATGGTATAGAAGTAAATCTCAAAACTGTAAATTAGATAACAATAAAAGGAAACAAAGGAATATAATTTTTAAAATTGTTAGAAATAAGAAAAGAAATGAGGGGCAGTAGAATAGTTCACTGTTCTCAATAATAATGGAGTAATAACATAGTAGGAATAGAACATTACTGTAGTTTAGTTTTTAAAAGTATAGATAGTTGAGCATCCTAGGTTTAAACATCAATCAAAAAATTGTCTAACATTCATACATCTATTTTTTGTTGCTTTAAATTTATCTCAAAGTTTTCAATATTATTTTCACTCTTATATTGCAATGAAAGATTTTTAGCCAAGGTCCCATTCAACATACATTTCATTTTAAGAAAAATATCTTTCAGTTTCATTAACAGTACTCCTTCAAATGTGTGTGACTTAAGAATTAAGATAAGGCAGTCCTCATAACTTAAGGTAGAAGACTTTTTACTGAAAACTAAAATGTAATTTAAATATGGCAATTCCTGAGAAAGAACATGGAGAGCCTTATCAAATATATAAGGGGAGTCCCCCCAAAACAAAATTTATTTAAACAAAATTGTGCATTAATTCTTATATGTTTTAGCTGCAATCACCTTCAAAGTACTTTCCAATTGATGCAATACACACATCGAGATGCTTTTCCCACTGCTCGAAACAGTTTTGAACTGGTCAATTTTGATGCATTTTAGTGCTTCTGACTTTCTTTTTTTCTTTTGGTTTCACCTCTTGCACATCAGCAAAACATTTCCCTAAGGACATTTTAGATTTTATTTTATTTTATATTCAGGCTTTTTTTCATCTGGGGAAACAAAAAAAAGTCTCTTGGGGAAAAAACAGATGAATAGGGAGGGTGGGGGCATAGGAGTGAGTCATGCCATTTTTGTCCAAAAACTGCTGAACACTTAGCATGGGGTGGGCAGGTGCACTCCTAAATCATCTGTTATGAAATGAGCAAATGCGTTGAAAAACTCTCCAAAAAAATTTTTATTTATTTATTTATTTATTTAATAATCAATATCTTTTATTATCATATTGTG